>JAEQBH010008018.1:0-209988 GCA_016808115.1 Tetrastigma voinierianum | reverse complement strand
TTCAACCAAAACATTAGTAAAACATTTAAAATGGGAATAAAACTCAAGTAGGGAGAAATCCTACCTCTCGGAGTTTGAGGAAACTCCACAAATCCGAGATCACGCGTAGCACCTTTCAAGCGTAGAAACGTTTAAAAGCTAACACAACAAAGTCGAAATCCAGCGGTCAGATTGCTCAGGGATCTTAGAGAGAAGGGTCTTACCATGTTAAAAATCTTCATTTTCGGTCTTCTCCCTTTCATGGACACTCCTGCCTCCCCAATTCACGTTTTTAACTTGTTATTTGAAGAAAGAGCCAACTTATTGTTAGTGTTTGTCTTATTACCAACTTAATAATTTAATTAATTCCTTCTTTCACGGATTTGATATTCGGCACCTCTGCCGATGCGTCCATTTCATCATTTCTCTACTCATACCGCCCTTAATTTTTAGCAGTGCACATGCTATATGTGACTTTAATCACATCGAGTCGTTTCTGGCACCCGAAGCGCGATGCCTCGAAAAACGTGCCGACTACAACTGTCTCGGAAAATTCTGAAATTTATGCTAACTAGATTTCGAGGCGATTCCAACTGTACAATCCGTTTCATCATCCGAGATCTAGAGAATTAATTACGGATTTTTAACCGAAATTACAATTTTGTAATCGAAATTACAATTTTGCCCTTATTCCAGAAATTGAAATTTCTCGGGTCTTACAGCTAGTGAGATTGGTGTTACAGTGAGATTATTTGCTCCAATACAATTTGAGAGTTGGGGTGCAATTCCTGATGATAAAAAAGAACCTATGTTTCAACTAGCGGGTTGCTTAGTAAATAGAAGTTGATATCGTAAAAGAAGAAAGTTTGAAATGTCATTGTATTTATTCTTTTTGAAATTTGTTTAATGAGATTTTTATAACCTTTTAAAATTTATATTTTTGCTTATTTTCAAGGAAAATTTGACTGACATTCTACTACTCCACACATATTCAAATATATGAATAAGTCAATGAAAACGATAGATATTCAAATAGCCGATATTTATTTGTCATCAATATTTCAAAGAGTTTTTGCAACAATAGAGGCTCGTTGACATCCATATAGAAAAATATGGAAGATTGGGAATGGTTATCACGATCACACTTTTTGTGAAATTAAAATTTTCTGAGTATTTTCTATATTATTTAATGTTATTATTAGTAATATTTATTATTTTATGATTTTGAGAAAAATATTTTTCATGAAGGAAAAGCGAGTTGCAAAAAATTGTAGCTGTCGAAAGAAACTCAAGTACAATCATCGAGGAGGATCGTTATCTTTTGTAATTCATGTGAAAAAAGTAAGTTAAAATGTACATTTACCTATAGTTTAAATGTTTTATCATTTATAATAAAGTACATTGTCCACATTTATAATATAATTTACCATATTAAATAGTAGAGTTTATCATTTTTTTATTCTTATTTTGATTGATGCTTAACTAGAGGAGGCCAGCTGGAAACAACAAATGAGATTGAGCTCTTTATATCACACATTATAACGTAAAAAATGGAATTGGAGTAATGACAAAGGCTCAATATCATGTAAGTATTGTAAGAATTTACTACCTTAATTAATACATGTAAAAGTGATGTGTGTTTCATTTTGATATTTTTAATTTCATAATGTAGTATTATTAAAAATTTAGCTTATACTACATATGTTTATTTATCCTCTATTACTATTTGTTCTTCAAATTTATTATCTGAGGGAAAAGATGAAAGAAATGGAACAAGAAAATATCCACTGAATGGTACACCCTTGTCATCTAAATTGTAAAAATTAAATGTTGTCAATAACTTGGAGGTTTTGCGTTTGAGCCACCACACACAACCTTCTCCTTCAACAACATCTAAAGCATCTCTTACAATGGCGAACTACGTGGGATAGATGATATTCAAGATGAAGTATGACACCCCAAATTTGGGGTCGATTTTTTACCTGCATCTGAGTTTAATGTACACTCTTTTTATGCCAAAAATACATGAAACTATATTTGTTCTAATATATTTTTAAAATGCTTCTCGAGGCACAACCCGGCCTTCTTGGTACTCCACGAGGCCTCTCGATGGAGCGTCGTCTTCTCGTGTGCACGAAGGGAGGTCCTCTGACGTGGTGAGCAGAAACCCGATGGTGATAAATCTCTCCTACAAGGGTTACTCATCTAAGTGCTCATGCAATGGTAGCACAGAAAAACACACATCAAGTAAAATGTCTACATGAATGTCATAATATTAAATGTGAAACGTCAGTAAACAACTATATCACAGGAGTCACTCCATGAACTCTCGCACTACCTAATACCCGAATTAGCCAGAACTATTGTCATTCCAGATAACAACCAAGACTTTCTTGTCACTAACATTTTCAAAATTTACAACCTTACGCAGCACTTTGAAACTTGTAACCCATTGGGCAAGGCTACCCACTAATGTCCATTTAGTTTGATCAAATTTTAGGTGTGTTTATATATTTGGCCAGGCGCGTTTTTGGGATTAGCCGGATCACAGCGCTGCTTTAAAACCATTTGGCTGAAACTGCAGCCGGGTGATCCATGTCTAACCTCAATAAAATTGGATGTAGCTCTGCAGGGGAGGGAGGTGGGTTATCTGCCATCATATCATTAGCATATATTGGTACTGTTTCCTTTCAAAGGCAGGTGTGACTCGTTTGGTTTGTCACTACTTAAAAACATGCACATGCACATTCCATATCCAAGTTCAAGCATGCACATGCTATACATCGCATGAGAATTTGTAAGACCGAGAAAATTCAATTTGGAAAAAAGACAGCGATTCATTTTGGTGCATCACCCAAAAATTTTCTGGACGATCTGGATGATGAAAGCAGGACTTCATGGATTGGAATGCCGTCTCACGAGAAATCTAGCTACACCACATTGAATTTCAACAGAATTAGGACATTAGAATTTTCGTTTTTCAAGGCAGAGATTATTAGGGTCTGTTGTATTAAAGCGGGTTTAAGGGAACATGTGATGTAACAAGAATCCACCTACTACATACTCTTGGCGACTTGCATGTTGCCAGTTGAGAGATGATGGAAATGGATAGCCTAGATAGTGCAGTGTCAAAAATCAGAAAATGGGACATTATGGCTGGTCAGCCTGGAAATGTGTATTAATAGACGAAAGAATCAGCATTCATCTCCCATTTGAAGGCCAAAGCATTGAAGAAGAGATACGTGGTGCTTTTAAATTTGGCTGAATGAAAAATGTGGGCTTCCTCTCCTCTATATTGTTAATTCAAGATGAATGAGTTCTGAAGCGAACAAAATAAAGTTGCTCTAGTAGCAAAGGGCTAGCGTGGCATATAGAATTTGATGGAGTTAAGACAGCTCAGAGGTGGGGATCTTTACCGCCCGGTAATCTTTGGCTAGAGTCATGCCAGTGATTTAGGAATGTTCTAAGGCACATTTTAGCGTAAGTCAGTCTCACCAAAAGCTGAGCCAGGTGGAGAAGATTCCTGTTGTGTGGCCTTGGCGGTAACAGAGTTCTTTATTCATAGATGTGACATAAATTTTAGTGTGATTTTTGTGATCATTTGGAGTTGTTCAAGATGATTCTTATGTGTACATTGTTGCCGAAGTAATTCGTTTTAGTTCGATATTGAGTTAACAATTGCATAACATGGGTTTATGATTAATTATGTTAATATATACAATAAATGTGAATATATTGCGTGAATGTGTTGGAATTGGCGTCATTGCACATTAACATATCTTATTTCTGGGACACCTAAAATATTAGAGGTGAGTGTGACGTGAGGTGAGAAGAGAAAAGCCCGGAAATGTTTGTGAAGAATTTCAAGAAAGTTTTCAGAAGAGATTGCCTTAGAGAGTTGTCAGCATATCATACCGGGATGAGGACCATGGCGTTCGGAGAAAATATCCGACAATTTGCCTTGGAGGGTAGCCCGATGTATTTGCAGAAATTCGGTAGTGAGTTTTTCGAGCAAGCTTTGTTTGAAAACTAGATATTTTACTCGCATTGGCTTAGGCATATGTGGAAAGTCGGTGGACTCGGGACATGGGATTATTCATGTAGACATTCGAGTAGGTTCGTAGAGTGGCAGAATGTGATTGTTTGTCATGCATGTGCGCCGGTGGGGAATTAACCCATGTAGGAAATTATCTCTCACGGGCTTTGCTCACCTGTCGGGGATCACCAATTTCAATCTGGGGAGAGAATCAGGGGAAGGCGACTCACTAGGGCGCGTGTTGAAAGAAAACCAACAATGGCTTTGACATTATTGTATAACATGTAATTAGAATTCTATAATTTTAATATATGTTTATATTAAGAGTAATATGTAACTCTTGAACCATGTAATATATATTTGGTTGGGATCATATTTTTGTGAGTATTGGTAAGGGCCCAAGTGGCCATTATTTTACTACATGTGGACCTGTGTGTGGTCATTGTAAACTTTTTAGGGCAGGGTTTGTACCTTAGGTAGGAAGCTCCGAGCTAAAGAACTGCGGGATTTTTCATGAGTGGTGTGGGTGGCTTGGGCATCGCAATCACCTTCCTCGAGTTGGGTTGTCAACGGACACCAGTTTTGGGATAATCACGGTTTGGTATTAGAGCTAAGGTAAACGGTACCCACAGCGGGAGCTGATGGGTGTAGAGCGTAGGTAAGTGAAAACCTAGGACTTGAGGGACTTGGGCTTAGGCCATAGTCATTGAGGTACTCAAGAGCATCACGGCTTTAGTATGGCTCGATGTAGGGTTAGGTATGTGATTACCTAGACAATCACGGGACAGGATTAGAACACTACATGCACTGTGTTTTATGTGTGATTGTTGTACATAACATGAATTGTGATTGAAATTGTATGCTTGGTGAATAGCATAGGAAAGATGTTATTGAGCAGCTAGAGATTAGAAAATGCAACCTTGGGTGTTAAATTTTCAAGGGTAAATAGTCGAGGAATTAAATATACAAAATATATATATACCATATATATATATATATATCTATATATATATTGAGGAGAATTTTTTTTTTTTTTTTTTAGGTTTTTCACGATTGTAAAAGCTGGAAAGAAAATGGATAAAATAAATTTTACAATAATCTATTCAGTTTCTTTGGAAGAATGAAAAATATATCTCATAGTTTGTTTTTTCATGCAGAGGGCAGTGGCTTTAAAAATCTGAGGTGGAAATTTGAATGAGCTCACGCGGTTTTCATCGCAATGTGGAATCAATCTGGTGGTATATCGCGACGCCGGGTGCGCATGCCGAGCGGGCTGAGCCGCGAATCTGGCCGGGTGGGCCCACGACTGCGACCGGTAATGCGTTACGGTAGGAAGCTGCGACCGCTACTGCCGGCCAGCGACGCTGGTGGTGGATTGATATTCGCGACGGGTTTTTGTCGTGGCGAGTGAGGGCGGCGGTTGGGGGGTTGTGTCGCGTCGCCGATCGCTGCTGCTGAAACGACGACCCGGGCGATCGGCCCGTGAAGTATCGCGATCCGTAAGCATATCGTATGACAGGGAGAACTTAGCCAGTTGGGCATATCGCGATGCAATGTTGACTGCAATGAGACTGTCTTTGAAGAATCGACTGAGGATGCTAGACGACAGCGACAGAGCGCTGTGAATGAACATTGCGCGAAAGGACACCTCAGACTTTTCAGAACCACGACTCAGTCTGTGTGACTGCGATAAGCCGACCTTGACGCGTGCGAAAGTGTGGCACTAGGCGTGATGGAAATTCGCTGACTTGGGTTCGGGAGGTGGCGCACTGGTTGCACCTGACCGATTTTGACCTCAATATCGCCAAAATCCCATGAGTCTTTGTTTGGGATACTGTTTAGCACAGACAACTGTTCATGACATGTTAAATGGGTTTTCAAAAAATCAAAATCAAATAAATAAAATCTTTTAAAAAAATGAAATTTTTGTTATTCAAAAATGATTTAATGTGAGATCTGATATCATGCATTACCTATTTCTATGTGTGAATAGTGTCTCGAGGTTGTGTTTACGCCTTAGAGATACTGCATTGAATATTAAGTTTCCATTTGACATGTGGAGATGGCTAGTCGAGGGCGAGGACGTAGAGGGCATCCACGAGGTGCTTGGCGAAATTTCACCAATGTTTCTGTTTCCTGACAAGCATTTCTTGGGTTGTAAGGATTTACGGCTAGCTGCTATTGCACGGTGGTCACGTGAGAGACCGGGGAGGAGTAGATGACATATAAGGGCATCAAAGATATGGGTCTTTGTTACTAAGAGGAAGGAAGATTCATCTTCTTCTAACCGAGGAAAGCCGGGGAGACTTAGTTTACGCACGGACCTCAAAGACAGGGCCAAGGTTATCAAGACCAAGGCCAGGATGGGGCATTTAGTCAGGCAGGGTCGGTGATATGTTATTTCTACCGACAGCTTGGACACTTTCGACGGGATTGCCCACGGAGGCAGAAATCCCAAGGGTATGGGACACCTCAGTCAATCATCGGTGAGGCAGTTTAAGGACACGTCGGGGATGGGCGGATGGTGTGCTACCATTACCCGGTGGCTGGACATATGAGGAGGTTTCCAGGAGGCGGGGATCCCGGTTTGGAGACCCAGTACAGTCCAGTGAAGTAAGTGAGATAGGGAGAGGACACGATTTGTTCCTCCACTAGTATGGGTTGGGGAACCGATGTCGGAGTTCCGAGGGTCGCACCGACACCTGAGCGCCCGCCGGAGCGGGTCCACATAAGGCGGAGGCCGGGCGTAGGTCGGGTAGAGCCACACACCGCAGATTTGCGGTAGAGTTCGGGTCGAAATTTGAAACAGTAAAAGTGTTACCATTACGCCAACTGGGCATATGAGCGAAGTATCCTAGGAGGCATAAATAGCCTCATGGTCTGAGTTGAGCATGCGAGATCGTGGGGACGTGCGAGGGAATAGATTTATCTTTGCATTTGTTTTCTAATGCATCATGTTCATTAATGCGCATCTTATTGGCTGATATGTTTGGGCTTAGAGGTTGAGGCCTTTAGAGAAGCCATGTGTGGATGTTCTTCCCTAGGATGTAGGGTGAGAGTTGACCTGATAGGTCGAGATTGTGAGTTAGAGATCTCCGAGATTCTGCTCATGGTGGACCCCGAGATTGGGGTGTCACAATATGGCATCATTGCATTCATGTGCATGGTAACATCGCGTCGAGTCGGGTGTGGGTGCATGGTATGGTCATTCACCACTCTTGGTGAGTGTGAGCTGGGTTTGTCTTTGGGACTACGTCCAATGAAGACTCATAGTTCGAATCAAGAAATGAAGAGTAATTAAAGTGTGTTGGGCAAAGCAAGAAGGGGGCTGTTAATCCCCTAAGGTGAGAATCCTGGAGTTAGGGTGAAGGAGACCAGCGATGATATCAAGAAAGGTCACGTGTGGGTGTAAAGAGACCGGGAGATATCTAATTGTATTGAATTATGGGACAGGGAGATATCATAAGGGTATGTGTGGGTGTAAAGAGCCAGGAGCTATCTACAGAATTTATTGTAGTTGTAAGAGCGTGAGAAATCTGAAATTTCTATGTGGGTGTAGGGCAGGAGCTATGCGAGATTTGCATTATTGGGTGTAAGGGCAGGTGGAGAAATCCAGAAGTACTCTGTGTGGGTGTAAGGGCCAGGGGGTATCCGAGAGATTTACGTATTGGGTGTAAGGGCAGTGGAGATATCCGAAATTTACGTGTGAATGTAAGAAGGCTTGCGATCTTGGTAGAAAGGGTGTGCTCGAGATGAAAACACACGGTCGGGTTATCACGTAGACTTAGAGGTGGTGAGTAAGTCGAGGGTGACTCGAGATTTGGATGCCCCAGGTACATTGGGTGTTGGTGGCGAGCAAGGAGCTCGGTATATGGATGTCATTCATGACATGGATTAGGTGGCTGTGACAGAATTTGGGTTGTCGATGATTGCTGGCGCCCAGGAACGTCGCCGTTCCCACACAAGCCGGGGGTTGTGTAGGGTTACATGTTGTGTGGATTATATACAGGTGTTAGAAGACATGCTGCAAGCATGCGTCCTGGATCATAAGGGTAGCTAGGAAGAGCATTTGCCCTTAGTGGAATTCTCCCACAACAACAGTTATCAGGCAAGTATACAAATGGCACCATATGAGGCATTGTGGGAGCCATGCAGTCCATAGATTATGTTGGACCGAGGTGGGAGAGAGCTCCATCACTAGTCATGATCTGATTAGAGACACCTCAGAGAAGGTGAGCTTGATACGACAACGTCTTCTCTGCGACTCGAGAGCGAAGCGGGAAGAGCTATGCTGATGTTTGACGTCGACCCTTAGAGTTCGAGGTTGGAATCCGCGCGTCTTCATGAAGCGATGCCTAAAGAAGAGGAATTGGTCAAGTTCGGCTTGGCGAGGAAGCTATCGCCAAGGTTCGTGGGACCCTTCGAGATACTCGAAAGGGTAGGCACTGTAGTGTGCCGGTTGGCTTTACCGCCCAGCATGACAGGTGTCCACAAGGTTTTTCACATCTCCATGCTCCGAAGGTACACTCCAGATCCAGCTCATGTAGTGGATTGGGGAGAGATTGAGGGTTACGACCGCGGATGGGACCTTCGAGGAGGGACGGTGTGCATTATGGATAGCGGGGGCAGCTTTTGCGACCCTTGAGACACGTGAGGCTAGTAAGGTGCTATGGCGACAGGTGGAGTGGGGGAGTCGCGTGGGAGCCTGAGGATGCGATGCGGTCACCTATCCTTTTGTTTAGGGATGAAGGTCACGTGGTTTAGTGGTTCAGCCGCCGTGACTAGTTTACATGCATGGTATAGTGCACGTTGCATATCCATGTGTTTCATAGTGATTGTACAGAATTTCGGGACAAACTTCCTTTTAAGGAGGGGAGAATGTAAAACCCGAGAAAATTCCAATTTTCGAAAAAAGGGCAAAATGGTCATTTCGGTAAAAATCTGAAATTTTTCTAGATCTCGGATGACAAAACGAACTTCACCGTTGGAATCATATCGCAAAATCTAGCTACCATGTCGAATTTTGTAGAATTAGAGACAGCTGGATTCACGTTTTTCGAGCAGCGGGTGTCGAGATCTTAGTAAAGCGGGTTTGAGAGGCGTATGATGTAGGCAAGAAGTCACCTACACATGTAATCTTGACACATATTGCAAGATTAGAGAGATAATGGAAATGGACGACCTAGATAGTGTCAAGTGTCAAAAATCAAGAAAATGGGACATTATGGGAATTAATAGAAATGTTAATAATAATAAGACGAAAGATGAACAGTGTTCATCTTCCCCATTGAAGACCAAAAACGTGAAGAGATACGGTGGAGTGTTGGAATTGTGAATCTAGAGAGAGAAAATGGAAGCTTCTCTACATATTCTGATCGTCGGGCCGAAGTCGGTTCTCTGACAGACAAAAATAAAGATTGCTCCTACGTAGCAAGGGCTACGTGAGCACGATTTGAATTAATTCCGACAACTCCAAGAGGTAGGGATCTTTTCCTCATAGTATTAATCTTTGGCTAAAAGCCATATAAATGTAGTTAGGAATGTTAAAGGCTTGTTTAGTAAATTCGGTCTCAAAAAGCTTTTGAACTTAGTGGAGAAAATTCTATTTATTGTGACTATGGCCGGTAACCGAGGTTTTTACTATTCACATGAATAGTGACACTAAATTTTAGTGTGATTTTTATGATGTTGAGTTATTCAAAATGAATTGCTTGTAGCACATTATTTAGCCCATGTGAGCTAATTTTGGTGTAATTGTGAAGATTTGCATAACCATGATTTATGTGAATTAATGCATATTTAATATATATGCATGTGAATATATTAGCATGAATGTGTTGGAATTGGCATCATGCATTCTATATGCACTGGGGCACCCTAGAATATTAGGAGTGAGTGCATGACATGAAATTGAAAGAAAAACGGAAATGTTTGTGGAAAGAATTTCAAAGAAGATTTTCCGAAGAATTGCCTTAGAGAGTTGTCCAACATATCACTTCGGATGAGGCCCGGCGGCTGTTTCGGAGAAATATCCGACCATTTGCCTTGGAGTAGTCAATGTATTCACCAGAAATTCGGTAGTGAGTTTTGAGAACAAAAATATTTTGTTTTGAAAACTAGATATTTTACTCACATTTAGGAGCACAGATATCACGTGAGGGAGGCCCGGTGAGGACTCGGGACATGGGATTGGTCATGTAGACATTCGAGTAGGTTCATGAAATTGCTTGAATGTGATTGTTTGTCATGCATGTGCACTTAGGTGGGGAGTAACCCATGTAGGAAATTATCTCTGCTTGGGCTTTCTTCGCCTGTCGAGAGGTCTGAGTTATTTCAAGTCTGGGAGGCGATCGGGAAGGCGGAACTCACTAGAGTCGCGTGTTTAAGAAGCGGAGCTTGTGGCTTTGATGTTGTTGTATAACATGTATTAGAATTCTATAATTTTAATATATGTTTGTATTAAGAGTAATGTATTAACTCTTGAACCATGTAATATATATTTGGTTGGGATATATTTTGTGAGTATTGATGCAGGGGCCCAAGTGGCCATTATTTTACTCGCATGTGGACCCTATGTGGTCATTGTAAACTTGTTAGGACAGGTTTGTACCTTGGGTAGAGCTCCCCGTACAAAGGAGACTGCACTTTTGGGTTACTGTGAGTGGTGTCGGGTAACCCAGGGCGTCACGAATATTTCGTAAGTTGAAACGAAGTTTGTCGCGGGCGCTGTGTTTTGGGCGTCACAAAATTCTCAACATACCATGGATAATTATAATTAATACATATAATTCTCCTTCATGCACAACCCATGTTAATACATCATACAACATACATTAACATGTCATATTCACATTGCATGTTATTCCACACTGAGGCATTAACACAAACTGGTGGGCCAGCACTAACACCTTTCGATTGGCCAATGTCCTCCGCGAGATTATGAAAACATGCAATATTGACTCAATGGAACTTTCCATGGGGAGTCTAAGAACACGTCGAATTCGGACCCGAAGAAGTTATGGCCCGAGGATTTGGAGTCCCACATGACTAGGCGACCTTACGGACAGCCTACGACCTACCGAGACTCCCTTTCCGTAGCTCCGATTACCCGATGCCTCGAGGCATGCGGATGGAATCCTTGACTCGATGGGCTTTCCATAGAGTCCATGAACACGAATCCGAGTTCGGACCGAAGAAGTTATGACCTTCGAGTTGGAGGTCATGCGAGGATCTAAGCCGGGGCCGGAACCCATCGGGTGACCCGGTTTGTGGACCCGGCTGAGGTGACCCGCCAGTGGGGGAACCCGGCCGAGACGAACCATCCGGGTTTAGCCCTTCCACTAGGCTGTTCACGATGACGGGCCATGGCAGGCTACGGTCGGGTTGAGAGATTGGCAACATCAAGTTGGCTGGGTAATGGCTACAATTTACCTGAGGGACTCACTACCAAATTCCCTTTATTTCCTACCCAAAAATTAGTTCTAAAGTCCGGTTAATGTGTACTACCCCAATGTGCAGCTTCTCATGGTTCAAAATACAACCAAACATTCCCTTTAGGCAAAACAACCACCACACAACCCTTAGGGTAGAAAGTAACCAAAGTAGGAGAAGACCTACCTCTTCAAGTTTTTGTCAAAACTCCCTAACTCCGGTCTCTATGCGAAGCCCTTGTCGTGAGGATGAACTCTTCCTCTTGCTCACTTTGAAGCGCTTGTCAGATTTCCGAGGGTAGAGAAGGTGGGTCTCTCTCTCTCAAGCTCTCTTTTAAATCTCATTTCCCTTTTCTCCTCCTCTCTGCTGTCTCTGACCAATTTGGTCGAAAGTGAGTCGAAAGGCTTTGTCTCTCGCTTGCCCACGTGTCGCGTCCCAAAAGTGGCGCGCTGGATTACACCTTATCCCTTATCCATTCTGTGGATCTCCACTCGTCGTGTGTTGCTTGCGCGTATACTGGCAAGATCTAAGCAGGCTATTTGTTTGACCCGGTTCTCGCGGCCGTGTGTGCCGCGCTTGACAAGTGTCCGCTGCCCCTTAATTACCAGCTTGAAATTGGGTGTGCGGGTCGTGAGATCGGCGTGTGCATTGGAATTTGCGAGGAGCGATTCGAGGTGAGAAGCCGTTTATCATCAAGATCCTAGAAAAATTTTTAAGTTTTGACCGAAATTACCGTTTTACCCTTTTTCAGAAAATTAGAATTTTTCTCGGGTTTTACAAAAAGAGTTAAAGAGTACACACAAAGAATTAGACAGTACTCGTGTTGAATTGAGTAACACATGTGATGAGTTGAAAAAGTGTCAAGTGAACAGAGACGACAAGAGCATATGAAAAATGAAGGGAGTAGTTGGATAAAAGTATTGAAATATTTGTTCCACTATTAAATATTGTCGTTTAGCTACCTAAATTATTTTTTTATATTTATTTCTTCTATTAATAACTTTGATTTTAGTAATTTTGTATTTATTTTTATTACTTCAATTATGTAATGATGACTTCTTTGATAGAATTAGCTTATGCGAGTATATTTAAAATTTATTAATCTTGTACATTTCTATTTTATGAATTTTTAAATTAAACCAAAAAAAAAATAATATTTTTATGACGCTAACTTTATCGCCTATACATTTAACTTGTGACTAAATAGTTTGCTTCACTAACAATAGAATATACATCTGACCTCACGCGTCATTCCTTGTTAAGAAAAATAAAACTTGTGACCAACAACTTTTAAACATTGAAACTTGTGTAAATAACGATCACTCAGTTTTCTTGAAACATTTAAACTTGTGACAAAGTCTTTCTTCATTAAAACATTTAAAATGCAACTACTAATTTGTTATCATGAAAATAATTAATTTTAGACCATTTATTTTTTGCTATGCAAATGACCAACCGTGACCATTTAATTTCATCCTAGAAATATTTAAACTATGTCTAATTTTTTTCATCGTGAAAAATTATAAACCATGACCACTTGTTCTTCATCGTGCAAACGTGAAATTGCAACCACGTACATTCATCGTAGAAACATGAAATTGTGACCACATAAATTCATTGTAGAAACACGAAATTGCGATCACGATAATTCATCATAGAAACACGAAATTGCAATCATATAAATTCATCGTAAAATCATGAAATTGTGATCATGTAAATTCATCATAGAAACACAAAATCGTGACCATGTAAATTCATTGTAGAAACACAAAATTGCGACCATGTAAATTCGTCATAGAAACATGAATTTGCGACCATGTAAATTCATCATATAAACAAACAATTGGGACCATGTAAATTCATTGTAGAAAAATGAAATTACAACCATGTAAATTCATCATAGAAACACCAATTTATGACCATATTAATTCATCGTAGAAACACGAAATTGCGACCATGTAAATTCATCATAGAAACATTTCAAATGCAATCAAATGTTTTCATTGCAAAAAAATAAAATTTACGACCAATTACTATTGGTGGTAGAAAGTAAAATCAGCCACCAAGATGTTGGACATAAAAAATTTACATTAATGATCAATATCATCCATCGCATAAACAAATTATGCGATGAGGTAGGAATGGTCACATAAAACTTGCAAACGGACATACTATGGCGATTATGCGACCAATATTTTAATTACCATTTTAACCTTGGCTTTTGTATTAATCGGCTTTATCCTTTTTCACTCTTAACACTTAAATTCCAGAAAATACAAATTTTACTTTTCTTATACTACAAAACTGTAATAAAACTACTAGGGTCTAATTCGGGGTGTTACAATTACTCCTTCCTAGAGAAGGATGGGGACAATAATCCTTAAGCGTTCCGTAGTTGGTAGAGTTAAGCTAAACTCTACAAAAACGGAGCAGCTTCTTAGGAGGCAACCCAAGTTGAATAAGTTTCCTTTTCCCTTTTCTAATTTTTTTTTAGTTACCTTTGATTTTGTTTTTAGTTAATTTTTCTAGTTTGATCGTGTTTTGTTTTGTTTTAGTTGTGATTTTCAGGCTTTTGGAAGTCCTAAAGTTGGTCCTAAGGCAAGATAAATGAAATGATAACTTCAGGAGAGTCCTCTCTTTCCCTCCTTGTTTTTCATGCTCTATTTTATTGAGGGAAATGTTTTGTTCAAGTTTGGGGGGACAAATTGTGGTAGAATCAGCTTTGGATTTCTTTAGTACATTGTGTTATACATGTTTGTGTTTTGTGTCTCATATAAGTTGATTTAGTCAGCAACAAGCATTTGGAGAATCTTTGGCAGAACATGGCCCCGAAAGTTTGTTTTATTTAGCCAAAACTTGGGATACCATCACATTTATGTGATTTAAGATTGAGTGTATCTAGTGGTTGTGGGAGGCTTGGTTGTAGAGCCTTCTTGTTTTTCAAGGAACCACTTCTTAATGGAACTCATGCACACACACAATGAATCTCATTTATTTGAGGTTTTAGAGCCTTTCCTTCTCAAACTAAACTTACCTTGAGAGTTTTTAACTTCCATAGTGTTAGGACACCTCAATAAAGAGGGCCAATGAGCCCTACAATTTCAAAAACAAAAGAAAATAATAAAAAGAAAGAAAAAGAAATATAAAAACAAAAATATGAAAAAGAAAGAAAAAAAAAGAAGATAAATAAGTAGGTTTTAAGTCGAATCCAGGAAACACGATGGGGTCTTTCAAAACCCTAATGCCCTAAGCCAGCGGTACAGGGAGTCGTGAAAACTTCAACGCCCGTTACATGGGACAGATGATGGTTCAATCTCACTAGCAAGTGCTTTGGTTTTCTAGTTGAGTGTTAGGGAACTTAATGCAGGTGCATAACTAGCGGTGGGGAGTCTACCCCAGCTGGATCCGCTATGGACACTTTTCTAGAGTACCTTAGCATTACATCCTACTTTCAGTTTTAATATTAAAATGAAGTTGTGTTCTTAACTTTGTTATTTTATTATCTTTTTTCGAATGAGTGGTGTGTAAAACCGGGAAAATTCTAATTTTCACGAAAAAATGAATAAAATGGTAATTTCGGTCAAAATTTAAAAATTTTTTCTAGATCTCGGATGATGAAACAGACTTCAACATTTGGAATCCTCGCGAAATCCTAGCTACCACGTCGAATTTAAAGTGAATTTAGGAGCGATTAGAGATTTCACGTTTTGAGGCAGGGTGTCGGGTATCGTAAACGACTTGTGTGAAAGACATGTGATGTGACAAAGTCACCCCACACTACATGTACCATGTGACACATGTTGCATGATTAGTGAATGATGGAGATGAATGTCTTGGAATTAAAGCCATGTGTCAAATAGTTAAATGAAGGGACAAGGATGGAATTTTTGAAAAGTTTAAATGAATAAAACAAAAGAGGAATAGATTTCTTCTCCAAATTGAGAAAAAACGTGCATTGGGTGTGGATTTCAAATTTTAGAGAGAGAAAGGGTGAATTCTCTCTAGATTTCTCGGCATTCGGACCGTCGGTTCTCGGCAAATCAAAGCAAAAGTCCGTCACATTGCGAGGATCTGCCATGGACACCGATTTTGGCAGGTTCAGACCAGCTCTAAGGTAGGGATCTTTTCCTACTTGGTTTATTCTTTGGCTAAGATCCATTTATGGATGATTTGTTGAGGCTGGTGGTCGTGTTATCGATTATCAAAATCTTTGACGGTGAAGAAATCTCTTGTGTGGCCGTGAACAATGTCGACAGAGGTTTCAGCATTCCACGTGATTTGTCCCAATGTGATTTTTGTGTGGTTTGGGTGATTCAAAATGAATTGCTTGATTGGTTAATTAGCCCATGTGAGCTAATTTGGTGTTATTGTTGTGAATTAAATAATATGTGGTATGCATGATTTATGTGAATTAATTGTGTTAATATATGCATGTAAATATATTAGCATGGGTTGTTTGGAATTGGCATAATACATTCCATATGCCTTCAAGGCACCCTAAGAACAATAGGGTACAGTGCATGACACGAAAAATGAAAGAAAAGTGAAAATGATTGTAGAAAGGAATTTCAGGAAGATTTTCAAGAATTGCCTTGGAGAGTGGTCAACGATTCATCTCGAAGCGGACCCGTATTGACCGGAAAAATTATCCGGCAATTCGCGCCTTGGAGGAGTAGTCAATATATTTACGAATCTTGGTAGTGTGTTTTCAAGAACAAAACTTTTGTTTGGCGTGTTTCACTCGCCGTTTGGCTTAGGCATGTGAAGTCGTGAGACTCGAGAAATGGGATTGGGCATGTAGGTATTCAAGTAGGATCATGTGTTGCTTGAGTGTGATTGGTTCCTTACATGACATATTGCACTTAAGGTGGGAGTAACCCATGTAGGAAATTATCCTGCGGGCATTGCTCACCCTATCGGGATCCTTATTTCGGGTGCGGGAGTGTACGGGAGGACGGGCTCACTTAAAGGCAGCGTTTGAAGAAAGCTGGGATTGTGGCTTTGGTATTTTCGTTAATATAACATGTATTAAAATTGTAAATTTTTGATATATGTTTAGTTAAGAAGTATTGTAATAACTCTTGAACTTTATAGTATATAGTTGATGTGTTTTGATGAGTATTGATGTATGGGCCCAAGTGGCCATTTTTACTCATGTACATGTCTCATGATATGAGACACGGATATTCCACAGGTTGACGGGTGGTCAACGAGACACCCCGGGATTTGGGGCGTCACAAGTTGAGTTTGGGTGAAAAGTGTCTTGGAACCTCCGTCTATATTTGAGATTTGAAATACCATTTTCACTGAGTTTCTTTAGGAAGGATTCATTGAGAAATTCAAGGAAAAGCTTGCCTTGATCACCATGCCCATAGATGCCTTGTCTTTGAAGATTTTAAATGTGTTAGGATCCCATGTAGGTTATATTGTATTCATAGAACTTTGTCATGGTATTCTCCTAACTTGTTTCTAGAACCATTCTCTCCTCATATATGTTTTAGTGTGTTGTATATATGTGTGTTTTTCCTTTACTTGAGGATAAGCAAACATTTAAGTTTGGGGGGTGTGATGAGTAATATGGCCACCCATTTATCCCCATGTTTGTTTCACAGGTTTTAGTAGTTTTATGATATAAATAAGTGTCCTGTACTCCTATTTTCTCAATTTTGTGATTAGGCCAACCTTTGGCGAAATGGCGAAATCAAAGAAAAAAGACAAAGTCATCATGTAGTCACCCAACAAACACGTGATCCTTTTGCTTGCATGATGTCTTGCTATGACTCCCTCATTGGTATGAGCAGATTCTAGACTTCGAGGGCTTTCCATAGACACCAAGATCATGAGATTCGAGGTCGGATGAAGAAGTTATGAAGAAATGAGTGAAGGATGCAAAACGAGGAGGATATTGGCGAGTTGAAGAACAACTCATGCTAAGGTGTGAGTGGCTTCATGCTATAGCGTGATTCCACTCACACTGTAGCATGAATGGCTTCATGCTATGGCGTGAGCGTTCTCACGCTCTAGCGTGGGTTTTAACGCTTCAGCGTGGTTTAGCTTCGAGGCTTCGGTAGCCTCCCCGCTGCCGCAGTGCGGCTTGAGATCCGCCACTACCGGCGTGGATGTTGGGGCCCATGAGTTTGCGAAAGCCCAGCTCCTCCCTCTCTGTTTTGGGCGATAAAAGGGAAATTGGGGTTGGAAGTGGAGGCGAGATAAAGATCCGCAAGGGTTCGGGAAGGAGTTCGATAGAGGCAAGAGGGGGATTCCTCTTGGTGAGGAAGCCCTAGGGTTTCTAAACCCTAGGGCAAAGCTCTCTTTGAAGGGAGAATAGGAATACTGAAGGAGGAAATTGGGCATTCATCTTCCATATAGGCTATTTCTTCTTCTTTTTATCATTTTCTCTTCTTTTTTTCTTTTTTTGTATTTCCCTTCTCCATGATCCATCTCATTTCTAAGGGTTTTGATAGTCTAAACAATGAACCATGGTGTTTAGTTTTGATTTGTAATCTTTGATGTTTGGATTTTCTTATATATTGAATGTTTTATTCAATTTTGTAATGTAATTGATGATTGATCACAGTAACATGATTTGTGACCTAATTTGAGATTAAGAAACGATAATTAGGTTAGACCATGAATAGAATGTCATGTTTCTCCATATAATAGAGATATTTGTGGGTTACATGTGGCTTTGTGGGTTTCTAATGTTCAATGCAATCCTTGGTTATCGTGGTTTGAGGTAGAGATACATTAGAACCTTTTCCAAGGGTAGATTGTTATTGGTTGAAAAAAAAATATGTGCTTAGGTGAAATCGGCCATTAATATATAAATTAGGCATCATTGGGAACAAGTAGAACCTCACCATAGGAATTTGTTAGATGAAATCAAAACCCTAGGCTTTCTTGTAATTACATTTTCTCTTTTTCATTTTAAACATTTTAGTTTAGGATTAATTAGTTTGTTTTCATTTTAACTTCTCACATTTGTTTTATCCAAATAAAGTTAGGATTATTCTAATTTTGGTAATTAGTAACCCAATCCTCGTGGGATGATACTCATACTTTTCACACTATATTACTTGAGGCGACGTGTGCACTTGCGCACATAGGTGTATACATTTTATAGCACACATTTTCGCCTAACAGCCTACCAAGTAAAAAATCAAATCTTTGGCCGCACACAAGACTTCCAAACCCTATCCCAAGGGAACGACTTAGGGCATCTAGGCCTTAAAGCCTTATACATAGACTTAACTGAGAAAAAAATGTCTCTATTCTCTTTCCAAATTAACCCGTCTTCCATCACATCAACCATTGTTACCTTACCAATAAATCAATCTTTCCCGCTTCCTCTACTTCCCAATCGTGGGAGTCTAGTGAAAAGGGTTCCACCCTTCGCCATACTCTCAGAAGCCCACACCACAACTCACTCAGCGATTAAGTGACACGATGGGTGTGCGGGAGATCAAGCAGTATTTATAAGCTAAATTCTTCTCACTGGCAGTAGCATAGCTCTTCTTGAGTATAGTGGTTCTAGGGTGTTTCTGAGGATGGGTTTTCTTCGTGTAAATGATTTGGAGTTGGCTCAAAATGGTGAATTCAATTTGGATTTGGGGTTTTGTAAAAATAGTGATGTATGGTGGTTTGCAGGCTGAAAATAAAATGAAGAAAAATAAGAAAAAGAACTCCTTGAAGCATCGGGCTACTGGGGTTGAGGTCCTAAGGCAAATGAGAGGTTCTCGAGTCCTTTTCCTCGTGTTGGGGAGGATGACCTATAGTCATTTCCCAAACCGGATCTTCATTTGGCTATCAAAACTGAACCCTAATAATTTTCCTTTTGAAATATAGCATTTATTGGACATAAATGTTCCCGTGACGATGAAATCTATCTCCTAAAAATCTACCCTACATTAACTAATAAATGACAACTAATGAATCTCAATGGATCTAGCAATAAGCATCCATTGAATCCTAAAAGCTTGCCAAGTACAGGTTAACCAAGGTACATCAAAGAGATTTAAACCTATTATGAGAAATAGAGACATAAATACCCATAAATGCTTGCATTAAATACATGAGAACCGTCATTTTACCTCAAAACCCTAGCCAGTAGCCCTCCTCTTCAAGGATGGAGGGGGTTTAGCCAATCATCCCTTGAGTTGTCATCCTCAAGGGAATTGTTTGGCAGCATGAGAAAATAAAAAGGAAAACAGGAAAATGAAAAGAAAGAGGAAAGCGTAGGAAAACACCGTCGGTCTTTCTGTATTTCCAACCAAGCAAAAAAATCCCTTGTCCTTTCTACAAGGGTTTGAGCTTATATAAAGCTCTCATAAAAAAAAAATACAAAAATACCCTCAATTCAAACTTATACACATGAAGGGCAAAAATGGGAAAAATGGAGTAAAAATGACAAAAATTAATACGAGGAGAAAATTTTTTGCATAGAGTGCTTGAGAAATTGCTCTACCTTTTACTGCTCCTCTTAAGCTCCTCACTTTTCCTTCTAATTTCGATACGAAATGTTGTTGAGTTCAACTTCGAATTCTTAAGTTTCTTGAATCGATTCATAAATTTGGCATAAATAGCTTATAAAAACTATAAAATTAGCCCTGAAATTCTATCGAGTAGAATAACCCGGGACCTTAATATTGCAAATCGGGTTAATTAGGTTGATTAGAACACAAAAAGTGCTCAAAACACAATAAACCGGGCTCGAAATAGCACTTTGGAGGCTCTAATCACTCACAACCGACACATTGCTAGTCCCTTATCAATGAAAGAAAGAAAGAAAGAAAGAGTATCTGAAAATAATAACAAAATTGTATTTCTCAAAATGGTATTTCAAAAGGTTGTGAATGAGTGATGCCTAACCCTCGAGTAAGGAATCCATAGAAACCCTTACTTGATAACTATCTCGAGAGAATGAATGCCATACAAAATTGAATATCAAAAGAGCCTCCTTCTTGGTGAATCAACCAGAGACTTCCACCAAAACCTAAGTGTTTGTTTGATCAGTTCTCAACAATAAATTACCGAACTACACTCTCCCCCCCAACCAAGCCTTACTTAGGACACCTAACTTGACCCTAAATGGTCAGGGACCCACTCTTATTCCACAACTCTTTTTGTGTTGTAGGGGTGCAATGCTGAGGAATCGACCTCACCAAAGTCCATGTAGCAGGGATCCACCGATGACTCCCAACCAATTAAGGCTTAGGGCATTAAGTCATAAAGGTCTTTCGACCACTAACTCTTCAGGTTTCACCCCGGACTCCTAATGATTTCGAGGCTCAGCACTACAACGCTGAAACTCACCCATCCACCTGTGTAGCGAGCACTAAGTCGGTGACTCCCAACTAGTTGGCTTAGGGCACGGGGCACTAAAGACTTTTCGCCATATACCCCTCGGGCCAGGTGCTCGGGTTTCAAGAAACGAAGAGTTGCGATTTTTTTCTTCTTTTCTTTTCCTTTTCTTTTTCTTTTCTTTTCCACTTCTTTTTATTTTGGAGACACATTGGCCTTCTTTTCATGGGGGTGCCAACCTATTAAAAGGTAGTCAAAACGAAACTAGGGTAGGTTTGCAAAGTTTAGGAGGTTAGGTAGTTCTTGACGTGATGAAAGAGCCTAATATGCCATGTGTGGTTAGCTAAGAGGTGAAAGAAAAAGGTTGAAAGCGACAAGTTCAAGCGATCCATTCACTCAATTAGGCATGGCATCAATCTAACATCAACATGATTAGACAAAGTTTCAATTTTCCAACTTGAGTTAGGCAAAACCCACAAAAAAATGGGTGCAAAAATGGAGTGCGATTTGAATTGAAAAAGAAGTAAGTTGTATAGTATAACGACTTCCACAAGGGGAAAACCAGCAAGCCACTAAATATACAAAAATGGGCTTGCTCAAAATTGTAACAAAAACATAAATAAATGCCACTTTATACACTTTAACTCTCTTTGACAAAATGTCATTGTCATAATGGGGCTTGAGTTGAAAGATTAGAAAGAAAGAGTGTCCCCCTCCCTTGATGAGATGTACTGCAAATTTGTTGTATAGGAGACTTACGTGGCTTTTCACCGACACCTTATTCACTCATTTGGGCTTCAAATGAACAAGTTAGGAGAAAAGAGAGGAAAAAAGTAACCAGTTAGACATTTTGAAATTACACCTTTATAATATTAATTTTAAAAGTGTTCTTTCTGGACATATATTTGGATTCTACACTCTCTAAGCTTTCCAGCGATACCAAAATTACCCAAAGCAGTTCGGTTCTGAAAGTTATGGCGAGGAAACAAAATGGGGCTGCTGTTGGTGCGAAAATTTCACTTGGGTGTCAAATTATTTGGTGCCAAATTTACATGCCGTCCGTCGCCGCTGAGGAGCGAAAATTTATGGCAGTGCCAAAATTAGCACCCATACGCAAGCGATTTTCCGGCTTTTTTTTTTGTTCTTGTATCCTGGCGTCATCTCGCTAAAAAGTTTGAAGACCCAAAAGCGCAAAAATAACAGGGGAAAAATTTAAAAAAACACAAAAATGAAAAATAAACTAGAAACAAAGATTAACTTAAAATTGAGAAAATCTAAAGAAAAACTAAATAAATCGAAATAAAAATAAAATAAAATAGGAAAAATCAAAACAAAAGTGGGGGCGAAGGCTGGCGTGAAAGTACAGGAGGAGAGTCTACTTTACTCGAGGTAGCCCTTCGAGGTTCTTGGTGGATCAAGGAGGAGAGTCCCTCCATGTCTGGTGTAGTGGTAGCGATTGAGTTTTTTCCCTCTATTTTAAGCACTCTGCCTTCGAGGTGGTCTTGGGGGAATCGAGTCAGTCTTGGAGGAGTAGGCGATGTTGATTAATTCTTCATCAACTGCTTCAGCGATCTTCATCAATTCACATCTGCTCCTCTGCTAATTTATGCTTCTTGCTGGGTGGAAGATATTAAGCTCGAAAGTCACCTTATTGCCAAGGTAAGGTACATGACTCCATTCGGCAATTGATTATGGCATTAGATGTGGCCAAAAATGGCCTCCCCGGAATGATGGGCACTTGGTTGAATTGCCCCACACTTACCCAGCTCATCATCAGAACTCTGAGTCACTTGGATCATCATTTTATCACCTTGCCAGAGCAATCATCGCTGCTTTTAGGAGTTTCCGTCCCGATGCATTGGGTTGGAGTGATGTTGGTAGGCTTACTCCCCCGAACCTAGCGCTTGTATATCGAAGTAGGCGACGGGTTGACACGGCTCCCTAAATCCGGCGGTGCTTTATCTATCTGAAGTTCCCGGGTGTTCGCGAAGTAGTGGGCTGGTCATGACTCACTTGGGGATCCTTGCTCACAGGCATTGCCCGACTTGCTCTGTCAAGAAGGCCTTCTTATCAACATTCAATCCTCTCTTCACTATGCACAGGTCCTTTAAAATTTTGGCATAA
The DNA here is from genome assembly GCA_016808115.1 of Tetrastigma voinierianum. NCBI lineage: Eukaryota > Viridiplantae > Streptophyta > Magnoliopsida > Vitales > Vitaceae > Tetrastigma > Tetrastigma voinierianum. Next base: position 187,118 of record JAEQBH010008018.1, on the reverse strand, counting down.
GTTGGAACCTGTTTATCATGTCTAACGATGGGATCTTGACCAGCTTGCCTTAGCACATCTAAAATTCAGTCGATTGGGAGGCCTTTTTCTTACATTTTAATGCTTAGGAAATGGGAGGCATGCTCTTCTTCATTGAATCTTCTTTTATAATTATATGTTTTGGCTCCACTTCCTTTTCTTCCTTGGTCTCTTCAGCAGTATAGAGCCTGAGTTGATCGACACAGCACCACTTCTACCGATTGTGATAATGGCCTTTACTTCATCCATCCTAGGAGCAAGTTCAGTAGAAAAGCTCAATTCATGCACTCCCCTAGGATTGGGCTGTATTTGGGAAGGGAATTTCCCTTGTTCCTGCACCTGCTGCTGGTTGGTGAACCTTGTGATGGAGTATTGTAGGTTATCTATTTTCTGATTAAGATCATTTTGGAGTCCATTTATTGTTTTGTTCAAGGAGCTTTCCACATTGTCAATTCTCTGATTCAGCTGCACATTGATGGCCTTTTGCTCCTCTACAAAATTTCCTACCACCTTGCTCAGATTTAGAATAGCTTGCTTTCATTTGGAATGGGGATGGTGGTGGTTATCAATTGGGATGAGGACATACTATTGTTATTCTTGTACGTGGTGGAACTATCTTTGGAGGATTTGGCTTCCATGAGAGGTTAGGATGGTTTCTCCAGTTAGGGTTATATGTGTTGTTGTATTGAGCATTGGTTGGCGGCATATTGGCCTGACATTTAGATTCTTAGCCATCCGGAAATCCCTCGGCTGAAGGAGCCGGTTGGGCAATGCTCTCCTTGGTGATCAGTGGGCTGGCAAATGAAGCAAGGTTGGATTTGTACAAAGGCCACAGCTCCTGCCCGTACCTCATGTTGATTTCTCATTTCAAGCTCTTCTAGCCTTCTAAGCGGTGAAACTGACTTGCCTTCATCTCCATGTCTCTGTGATTGAGTACATGCACTCCTTAAATTGTTGCGAGGTCTCATCCTCGACCTCTGTGGGGTTGGGTTCATCCCAAGCTTTGGATGTCTCAGCCACATAATTCAAGAAGTCCATGGCTTCCTCTGGTTGTTTGCTCATGAAGTCCCCTCCACACATAGTCTCCAACAACTGCTTCATAACAAGGGACATTCCATCATAGAAGTGATTAACCAGCATCCATGTATCAAAGCCATGGTGAGGACGGACAGTGATGGTCTCCAAGTACCTTTCCCAGCACTAATAGAATTTGTCATTGTCGTAGGCTGCAAAGGTGTAAATTTGCCTCTTCAAGCTGTTGGTTTTGTGTGTGCTGAAGAATTTCTTCAAAACTCGGCTTATGATTTTGCCAGGTTCTAATGGACCTTGGCCTCAATGAGTTGAGCCATATTTTTGCCTTGTCCTTCAAAGTCAGTGGAAAGACTTTTAACCTCATTAGGTCCATATCAGTGACACCCTCCTTGAATGTGCCGCATACCTCCTCAAACTCTTGGATGTGTGTATATGGATTTTCATTTTCCATTCCATGGAAGGTTGGGGCTTGAGAGCCTTGGAGTAGAACCGACAACCATGTCTTCTACGAGGAGGCATAATTCATGATGAATTGCACTCACCCTTAGAGGATGTATATGATCCCTCATTGATCTATATACATTAGGATCTCTGTGAGCCCCCTGGTGGCTTTGCTGTTCCTCAAGTGGAGGCTGTCGACCCTTTGTGTATTCTCACTTCCACTGACCCCACCTCTTCTTGTGGGGAGCCTTTGCTCCTTTATAATATGCCCTGTGTGTTCCCTATCCCAATGGTGCATAAACTCCTATAAAGAGCACAAGACATAGCGAGGAAACAAAAACAAAACAAGCTACGGTTAATGTTAGCTAGAAATAAAAATAGGAAATTGTATATTGACCGGTATAGAATTTGAATCAATCTAACGAGTGAGCGTGAAGTGATGCTGATAAAGACAAAAGGTTGAAAATTCACCAGCGCTTGTGATGCTGGATCACAAGTTCAACAACTCGTCTCACTTGCACTTAGGCACCATCGGCGACGGCGCCGCATTTGATTAGTGCCGAGTAGGTGTGCGGAATCAACAATATTTATAAACCTAAATTCCTCCTACTATCGTAGCATAGCTACTGCAGTATAGTGGTTCTAGGGTCGAACACAGGGATGGGTTTTCTTCGTGTAAATGATTTGCAGTTGGCTCAAAATGGTGAATTCAATTTGGATTTGGGGTTTTGTAAAAACAGTGATGTATGGTGGTTTGCAGGCTGAAAATAAAATGAAGAAAAATAAGAAAAAGAACTCCTTGAAGCATCGGGCTACTGAGGTTGAGGTCCTAAGGCAAATGAGAGGTTCTCGGGTCCTTTTCCTCGCGTTAGGGAGGATGACCTATAGTCATTTCCCAAACCGGATCTTCATTTGGCTATCAAAACTGAACCCTAATAATTTTCCTTTTGAAATATAGCATTTATTGGACATAAATGTTCCCGGGCAGTGAAAATCTATCTCCTAAAAATCTACCTACATTAACTAATAAATGACTTAGCTAATGAATCTCCAGTGGATCTAGCAATAAGCATCACTTGAACCTAAAGCTTGCCAAATCTGAGTTAACGAGTGTATCAAGAGATTTAAACCTATTATGAGAAATAGAGACATAAATACCCATAGTAACACCTTAAATACATGAGAACAGTCATTTACCTCAAAACCCCTAGCCCGTAGCCCTCTGCTAAAGGATGGAGGGGTTTGTAATCATCCCTTGAGTTGTCATCCTCGAGGGGTGTTTGCTGTAGAGAAAAAATAAAGGAAAACAAAGAAAATGAAAGAGGAAAAGCGTAGGAAGCTTCTTGAGTCTAGTGCTTTCTGTATTTCCAACCAAGAAAAAAAAATCCCCTGTCCTCTCTACAAGGGTTTGAGCTTATATAAAGATCTCATAAGAAAAATACAAAAATACCCTCAATTCACACTTATACACATGAAGGGAAAAAATGGGAAAAATGGAGTAAAAATGACAAAAAGTAAAAAATGTAGGAGAAAATTTCGCATAGGGGTGCGAAATTGCTCTGCCCTTTATCTTTCTTCTGCGCTCCTCTTTGCTCCTCCTTTCCCTTCGATTTACGATGCGAAATCATGAGTTTGACTCTCAAATTCTTCCGTGCTTGAATCGATTCAACAAATTTTGCATAAATAGCTTATAAAACTATAAAATTAGCCACAAAATGCTATCGAGTAGAATAACGGGACCTTAATGTTAAATCGGGTTAATTAGGTTGATTAGTACACAAAAGTGCTCAAAAGCCTACAATAAATAGGGCTCGAAATAGCACTTTTGGGCAATCACTCACCCAAGCATCTTTTGAAGCAACTGTAACAAACAATGAGGGGAAGGAAGAGCATAAAGGTTCTTGCCCACACCATGTGTCCTTCCAAAACCCTACTCTTCATCCATTTCCCACCATAAAAGACACCTTATCATTAACTAGAGGCCACCCTCTCCTAATTTCCTTCCACACCCCACACCATAACTTTCTCTCACTTAGCCCAAACACCCCCCCTCCTCTCTCTCTCTTACTCCCCATACTTAGCTCTTATCACATCATTCCATAATGCCTCCCTTTCTATCACAAAGTGCCATAACCACTTGGAAAGAAGCGCCTTATTCAAGTAACCCAAATCCTTCACTCCCAATCCTCCATCCTACTTGTTTAAGCACATTGTTGCCTAATGCACTAGATGAGTTTTTTTTTCTCCAAACAACCTCCTCCCCACAAGAAATATCGCTGAATTTGTTCTAATCTCAGCCTAACTGGTCTTGGAACTTGAAAAATATACATAAAATAAATTGGCAAGCTAGACAACGTGATCTTGATGAGAGTAGCTCTCCATCCTTTTGAGATATATTAACGCTTCCACATTGCCAATCTTTTTCTAAATCTTTCCTCCACTCCTATTCTAAGCAGTCATTGATTTGTAATTATCTCCTAAGGGCTAGCCCAAGTAGGTAGAAGGAAGATTACCCACCTTGCTGACAAGTTCATCAACTGACTCATCCACATTGGGAATATTTCAACGAGAAGCTCACTCTTCTCAGGTGATTCTCAACCCAGCCAAAGCTTCAAACCACATCTAAACCCAACAACTTTTCTTATGTATTACGAGGGATTAAAAATCGAGAGACTACTTTCTTTTCAGAAGTTTTTCTTTAGGTGTAGAGTCTAAGATAGTAATTCAGTTTAGGTATGATTATTAGTAAATTTAGTACTCGTGGTTTGCAGCGAAATGAGTTTTGCAATAGTTAATTTGCTTTTATTGAATTAGTTGTATTGGGGAAAAAAAGCTTGTTTATTTATCTTTATTTCTAGTGATCTCTTGAATGTCTCCCTTGGATTTTTTTTGGCAAACCATGGTGATGAAATCCTTGACAAATGGATACTTTGGGTTTAATTATGTGGACTTTTTTGGAATAATCTGACATGAATACAGATAGTGGGCTCAAATGAAAGTGTATTTCCCATACAGAAAAATCTGGGGGAGGTGTGGATATTTGTTAACTGGAGGTATCAGTTATCAGTATTGTTTTTCTTGTTTGCGTTAAGTTCTGATAATCAATATTTGGAAGATCTGGGAATGGATAAATCAGCTGATAAGCTGAATATTTATTTTGGAAATAACAAAGATATTTATTTATTTTATAAACTTCGAGTTATTATATATTAGTGACTAAATAAATAATCGTTGCTTATCTGTTTAAACAAACACATTCTGTTCTGTTGACTCAAAACGAAGTTATGTTTCGTTCTCTTCTCTTCTTTTTGAGCAACGGCGCGCCGAATATTCTTTGTTTGAGACTGTTGATCTGACAACATGCAAATATCCACATCGGTTAAAGCGGGTTTTGCTCTTAATTACCTCCTAGCCTATAAAAGGGTTTTTCCCTCATTATAATATTTACACCTTTCCCCCTCTCTACTCTGAGTTTTTGTAGTATTGCCCAAATTGCTTGGGTATTTACTTGGCCAAATTCTTAGGAAGTGATTTGTGGATTCAAAGTTTGTAATTTATCTTGAATTAAATTGGAGTTTTTCGACGGCACCAGGGGCGTGAGTGTTATGCCAAACCTCGTTAAATTTTTGTGTTCTCGTTCTTTTTCTGCCTTTAGCTATTCTACTTATTGCATTATTTGGTGCATTAGCCCAACACTTGACTATGTTCACTCAGATGTATGGGGACCTACCAAGAGTGCATCGATGGGAGAGCGAACATTCTTTGTTACTTTTGTTGATGACTTTTCCAAAAGAACTTGAGTGTATGTTATGAAGAGTAAGAGTGATGTATTTAATGTTTTTCTTAAATGGAAAAATATGGCCGAAACACAAACTGGGAAGAAGATCAAAGCATCTCATAACAAGTAATGATGGTGAGTTTTGCAATGATCATTTTTTGAAATTGTGTCAAGATGAGGGTATTGTACGTCACTTTACTGTTAGAATTACACCATAGTAGAATGGGGTGAGGTAGAGCTTATGAATCGAACAGCGCACCGAGAAAGTTTGATGTATGTTTGGTGATGTTGAGTTAGACAGGAATTTTAGGTTGAGTGATGAGTATCTTAAATGCTCATTTATCTATGTTTTCTTGCTTAGGTTTTAGTAGTTATATATGATATAAATAGGTGTCTTAATGCTACATTTTCTCAATTTAGTGATTAGGCTGACCATTGGCGGAAATGAGCAAAATCTAAGAAAAAATCAACAAAAGAATGTCATGTAGTCACAACAAACATATGATCATTGCTTTGCATAGTGTCCTTTTATGAGGCTCCCTCATTGGTATGGAGCAAATTCTAGATTGGAGTGAAACTGCATGGGCAACATCGCGTGATTCGAAGTCCAGATGAAGAAGTTATGAAGGAAGGAGTGAAGGATGCAAAAAGAGGAAGCTACTAGCGAGTTGAAGAACAACTCACGGTAAGGCGTGAGTGGCTTAATGCTATAGTGTGAGCCCATTCACGTTGTAGCATGAGTGTTCTCACACTCTAGAGTGATCTCCCTCACGCTGCAGCGTGGATGCTCATGCTTCAGCATGGCTTGACTTCATCTCCTCCAGTAGTTCTTCATTTATCCATGCTACAGAGTAGATTCACCATGCTATAGCGTGGATGTTGGAGCCCATGTTTTTTCTGAAGCCCATCTCCTCTCTCTTTGGTTTTTAGCTTTACAATAATGAAATTAGGGCTTTTTTTTGGGGGGGGGGAGTTCGACGAGAGCTCGGGAGGTGCTCATGGAGGTAAAAAGGGATGTCCCTTTAGGTGGAAACACCCTAGGGCAAAGCTCTCTTGGGGAAGAAGGAAACTTGGAGAAGAAAAGGAAGATTTGAATAGGAGATTAAGCATTTCATCTTCCATATAGGCTAAGCCAAAACTTCAAAGTTCAAAGGCAAGGTTTAACGAGTTCAAAATGAAATTATCCTCATTGCAAACTCCAACATAATAATCTTGTTAGGCTTTTGAGTTGCTGCATCAAATGAGAAGAAAAGATGCTAATCTACGAGTACTTGCCTAACAAAAGCTTAGATTTCTTTCTCTTTGGTAAGCAGTATAATCCTTCTTCACACCTAGTTCATTTGTCCATGTTTACTTAACCAATTTGCTTTTTATGTTTAATTTATTACCATAGTTTTCTATGAACAGATCCCAACAAAAAGAATCTGCTGGATTGGAAGAAATGGTACAACATCATTGAAGGAATTAATCAAGGCCTGCTTTATCTTCACAAATATTCTAGATTAACAGTAGTCCACCGAGATCTAAAAGCTAGTAACATTTTACTTGACGATGATATGAATCCCAAAATATTGGATTTTGGTATGGCTAGAATATTTGGCATAAATGAGTTTGAGGCAAATACAAACAAGATTATGGGAATATAGTAAGTAAAACAATAATGTCTATGTCTTGAAACATTAGATAAGTTTTTTAGACTACTAATAAGAGTTTCTTCAATTGCAATTACATTTGGTTATATGTCGGGAGTATGCCATGGAGGGTATCTTCTCCAACAAATCAGATGTATTTAGCTTTAGAAAAGCCCTCCCTTTTCACTTTTTCTCTTAAACCAACTGTTTTTCGCTTACATGCGCTGAATCTCCATTGTTTTTGTGTTTTCTGAAGCTCTATGACATCTTGGGACCTTAGGAGTTGTTTATGTTGGATTTGTTCACCTTCAGTTGATTTCTCATCTATGACGTCTTTATGGCTGAAAAAGACTTCTCTATGACTGAAAAAGGTCATACTTTTAATTCTTTTATATCTAGAACTCCTATGATTACCTTGGATAAACTCACGAGGAGCGAAAATTATTTAGTCATGGCGGGTTTCTCGAGTGGACCTTTGGTTTTATTGGTCATGGGCTGTGAGGATCATCTTACTATGCGGCACAGTATTTCCTAAAGACCAAAAGTACTCGATGGAAGAAAAAACGGATGCTCTACTATGCAATATTCTTGACAATCTATTGATGCGAGAATACATATAATATTTGGGGCACATAAAACTTGTTACCTTTCTGCAGAATCAGGTGAAGAGGTATGCGCTAATGGTATTCAACGTCTCTACCGGGTAATATCCTCCATTGCCAATTTGAAACAACTCGGTATGGATATATCTTCTTATGGTGGACGAATGTCTGCCCTTAAGGATGAACTTATCTCTATTTTGCCAAAGTCTACTAATACTAAGACTTCCTTGTCCAAGATGGATCGAGTCTTTATGATCATTCTTCTGCTTAACCTTAGGCCAGATTTTGAGAACATCCAAGAACAAATACTCACTGGAGCAATTATTCCAAACTTTGATGAGGCTCTTGCTCAGTCACTTCACCATACCTCCACTATCACTCAATCCATGTGATCTAAGACAACACCGGACACTTCTTTGATGGTTTCTTAGTCTCATTCTCAAAGTGATTCTAGAGGTAGGGGTGGTAGCAACCGAGGTAGAGGACAACTTCCTCAATGCACATATTGCCATAGGCTTGGACACACCCATGATCGATGCTATCAATTACATTGCTAACCTCCCCATACTACTCATTTGGCTCAGTCTTCTGATCATTCAGCAAGTTCGAGTTCTGTCTCAAGGAGCTCATCCACACCTTAGGGGGTCATTCTTACGCCCGACGAATATGAGGAGTACCTTCGTCTCACTCAAGCAGCCAAATCTTCCTCTGTTGCTTCTATTGCCCAGACTAGTAATGTCTTTACTTGCCTTACACATTCATATACACCTTGGATCCTTGATACTGGAGCCTTTGATCATATCTCTAGTAATAAAGACCTTTTTTCTTCTCTTGCTTTTCCATCCACACACACTATTACCTTAGCTAATGGTTCTCACCGCCTTACGACCTGTACTTTATGTTCTTGATTTTCCTTTTAATCTTATTTCCATTAGTAAGTTGACTAGTGACCTTCATTATGTACTTACTTTTTCACACAACTCTATAACCTTGTAGGACCGAAGTACGAGGAAGACAATTGGCATAGAACATGAATCACAAGGCCTCTTTCACCTCAGCTCACCTCTTTGTTCCACTGCTTACACTTCCACGGAAGCTCCTCTCCTCCTCCACAATCGTCTTGGTCATCCAAGCCTCTCTAAGTTTAAGTTGGTTCCTCATTTTTCTAGTTTATCTTCGCTTGAGTGTGAGTCCTGTCGACAGGAAGCGTACTCATGTCTTGTTCTAATCGTTTAGATCCTTGGACAAAGTCTCCTTTTGAGCTTGTCCACACTGATATTTGTTGACCTTCTAGATCTGCCTCTATTTTAAGATTTCGTTACTTTGTTACTTTTATAGACAATTATTCTCGATATACTTGGTTATTTTTAATGAAAACTGAGTGAGTTATTTTCTATCTTTCTAAATTTCATGTTAGAAATTATCATCAATTCAATACTTCTATTCTGTATTTTAAAAAGTGATAATGCAAAGGGATATTTCTCTATACAATTCTCTTTTTATGTCTTCCCATGGGATTCTTCACCAATCATCTTGTACTTACACTCCTCAACATAATGGAATTAGGTACACGACGTGAAGCGTCACTAGATTGGGGCAGTGACCTCTTCTCCCTCCATCATAAGGTTCCTCAACATTTCTGGGGGGGTGTTATCTTAGTTGCATGTTATTTGATTAATCGTATGAAATCATCATTTTGCATGATCAGATTCCTCATTCTGTCTTACTACCTAATCAACCTCTTTTGACTCCCACCTCATGTCTTTGGTTATTATCACAATTTGTTCATATTCTCACTCCCCAAAGCAAAAGACAGGCTCTTAGCTAAAGCCACGAAGTGTGTCTTCTTAGGTTATTCTAGCCTTTAGAGGGGTTATCGTCGTTATTCTCCTGACACTAATCGCTACTTTATCTCTGCTGATGTCACCTTCTTTGAGGATTCCTCATTCTCCTCTACTGCGCGTCCTTCTGTTCCGAATGTCTTATCTATTCCTCTTGTCTTACTGTAACACCCCGAAATATACCCTAGTAGTTTTCGGACTTGTTTAGGGTATATTAAAATTTAAATAGGAATTTTCGGAAAATAAAACGAGAGACCCGGAAAGTTTACAAGATACAAGGGCAATCTTGTAATTTGTTGTTAAAGGATATGAGAAAGTTATAAAGAGGAAAGATTAGGGGGTCAAATGAATATGGCATAAAAGTTGAATTTCAAAAAGGGAAGAATCTAAGGACCAAGATGCAATTATGAAAACTTAAAGCAAAAAAATGGATTTTTGCTTGGCCAAACATGGCCTTAACAAACCCATTGGATAAGACCAAAATTGGTCTCATTTTGAAGAGAGAAAAACGGGAGAGAAGAGCAAAAAGGAGAGAAGATGAGGAAGAGGAAGAGGAAGAGAGAAGAAGAGGAAGGGGAAGAGAAGAAGAAGAGAAGCCAAGCAAGCCAAGGTATGGAACTAACCTTGGTATGGATCATATGGAATTTGTATGGCATTCTAGAAAAAGTTTAGGAGTTCCAAACCTAGGGTTTGTTAGGATTTCATCCTAACCAAAGATATAATGAAATTAAGGTTGGTAAAACTCTAAATGACACAAAAAAAGTAGGGAATCCTCCCTTTGAGGATGGATTCATGGGTTAATTGAAAGTAATTGAGTTAGGGTTTAGAACAAACCCTAACTAATCATCATGTTTGGTTTGAGTATGGGTTATGACCCATATTAGAATAGTTTTTGGAATCATTCATGGAAAAGTTTCGAAGAAAGATATGTAAAGAAAGATAATTTGAGTAGAAAGAGGGTGCAAAAGATGCATAGTAAATGGTTTGATGTGTGTATGAAGTATAGAGTTGAATTGGGTGGAAAAATATGGAAAAAATGCGGGAAAGCCCACGATGCGGGCAAAATTCGAGCACATGTCTGGGTGGTCGAGGGGTATGGGGTACATGTAGTGCTCTGTTTTCCTATTTCAACCAGTCTTCGTATTTTGGCCATAAATTGCTCATTTCTTATCCGATTTGAGTGATTCAAGTGTCCAATTAAAATAGACTTCAAGGAAAATCAAACATAAAGAAATAGACATCGTCGAATTCTCTTTGATTCTAATTATTTATTAAGTCAGAGGGTGGAGCCATGTTAAAGTCCAGAATTCTACATGGTTGGACATAGGAAGTGAGTCAGGGTTGTTTCAGACGTATCTTGAGTTCCGGTGCTCCGAATTGGGTGATTCCAGTTGGAATAGAACCCTTAGTACCTTAGCTTTAAATGAGTGCAAAGACTTAGTGTCAAAAATGAAGTTAATACCCCGAAAAAATGAGTAATGCAGTCCCGAGTGTAAGTAAGGTAAAATGACTAGTTAGCATGAAAATACCATAATTTTAATTTGGATGAGTAAATTGGAATGATTCCAATTATTAAATAAAGTGATTAAAGAGAACGAAAACATGAATATGATATGAAATATGAAAACCAAAATTAAATATGAACATGAACATGAACATAAAAGTAATTGAAAAGTATGAAAAGGACATGTATATAAGCAGTATATGATATGATAGGTATAAGTCATAAGATATAAGATATGATAGGATATGTCATAAAAGATATGATAGTCAAAAATTACATAATGAATGATAGGCACATATGAATATAAGATTATATGATGTGAACCTCATGAGATTGTCATACACAAATGAATAGATGGAGCATGATAGAAATATAAAAGTATGAATAGATGAAGACATGACGGGAATACGTAAATGATATGAATATATGATGAACTGCAAGAGGAATAAGATGGAACATGCTAGGAACACATTATAGAAAGGCATAAATGATAGACGTAGGAATAAACAGATGACAAAAACTAGCAGATAAGAGTACATGTATATGAATGATAGAGTACATATGAGTATATATGAATGAGTAAGCATACATGAAAAAATATAGAAAGTACATAGACCAGCTACAAAATCATGATAGAAAGCCGCATAAAGGATATGATATAAATGATATAAAGAGATGAATATAAATATAGATATATGAATCTGAGAGTATATAGATTCATTCTAAAGTGTGAAGATAGGATTACACATAACAATCACGAGACTTAAAACTAAATGATATCAAAAGATATGAATATATGTATTATGAGAAATATGAGAACCATAATATAAGAACTACGAATGTAGAAACGAATACATAATGAAATAATGATAGTATATATTACTTAAAAGATCATGATAACTAATGAAGACATTCATGCTATGAGTATGCGAGGAAAATATGATATAGAAAATATATATGGTTATGCAACTGGGGAAGCAGTGGGGATGGAATGGGCATGCTATAGGGATCACCGGTTGCTGCGGCATGGGATACGGTCACAGAGTTACGGATATCGAGGCCCTAGTTTGGGTCGATGACGTAGATAAGTTTGGATCGCGGTAGCCCTAGAAAGTCATTTCTACGTAATGCGTGGCGCCAAAGTCAGCTTTGTCTAATGCGGTGATGATACCAGGCCATAAACGGATGAGAATCCACTTTGTCACGTACGGTGATAGTACCTTCGATTTCTCTGATTGAGATCAGCATGCATGGGTGATAGGCACCTTCGGTACATACGGGTTATTTCAAAAATATAGCTTCTAAGGTATTTGCGAGACATGAGAAACCCTAAAGGAAATGACATGTATAGAATATATGACCTTGATATGAGAAGCATAGCACTCTTATGCGATGATATAGACAGGTTACAAGAGCAGAAGTCTGATTACAAGAGGAATATGAAAAGCACAAGTACTCCCGAAAAAAGCATATGAAAAGTATGAAAAATAGTATAAAGAAAAGGAACAATACATGAATATGATATATGGACAGTACATAGAACAATACAGTATATAGAAAGTACAAAAAGTATAGTACAAGAAAGAAAAGTGAGCAAGTAAGAAATGCAGAAAAGTAGATAAAAGAAAGGTATATGAAAACACATGAAAACATATATGAAAACATATGTTAGTATATACGATATGATCAGTAAGTATAAGTTTTATACTCTGAGAGATATGAAGATGAGATAGAAATTCATGTCACGAAAAATAAAGATATGATATATTGGCTTTAAGCCAACCTGAAAAGTCTGAAAAGTATACGAAAGCCACAAGTATATGATAGAATAAGAGCATTACAAATGTGTAGTATATAAATAGTACATATGGAATCACGATAAGTCATAGAAACGAGAAAAGATGACAAATATAGGAATATATAAAGTATAGAAAGCGAGAATACAGTAAAGTATAGATAAAAGATAATACTTAAAGATATAGGAGCTACTATTTTTTGAAAGAGATTGACATGCAATAGGCAAAGTATATGTGATAGATAAGTAATAAAAGTTATATGAATATGTATAGTTATTGAAATGCATATGTATAAGCTTGTGACGGTCACCATTGGTGGTTGTCCATGCTTATGTTCTCACTAAGCGTAAAGCTTAGCACGTGTGTTCAATCCGTGTAGGTACTGAAGAGGAGGCTAGAGGACAGGACATTCCACATCAACAAAGAAGGCCGACTCAGAGATAGGTGCTCACCAGCGCTACTTCCGTAATCTCTGATGTTTTGTAATATAAATTGTATATGTATAAGTATTTGTATAGGTAAATGGGACTCAGTATATGTGTATAGATTTTGATGGACACCACTCTGGTGGTAGTTCTTTTGGTATATGTAAAATGATTTTTGTTATTACAGAAATTGTTTGTATACCACGAGTGCGAATGCAGGCTACGGCGAAGCAAGTCGATGAGAGTCCCGATTATCACGGTATAGTATAGTATATAGTATAGATAGATAGTATCACGCCCTGAACTTTGGTTCGGATCCGCCAATCGGGTCGGACCGGGATCCGGTGGGCGTGACACTTACCATCTCTCGATTTCCCTTCTCCACCTACAAATGTTGTGACTTGACCACTTCAGGTTTATACTCACCGTCCTCGTCCTCCTATAGGGCCTCTTATTGACTCATCATCTATGCCATAGTCATCTCCTGCTCTGGTTCCGCAACCATCTGATGATCTACCTATTACCATTCAGAAAGGTACCCTCTCTACTTCTAACCCACACCATGTTTATAATTTTCTTAACTTTCATCATTTATCTTTACCCTACTTTCTTTGTTTCCACCTTGTCTTGTCTCTGCCACAAAGCACTAGTGAGGTTCTCTCATCCAGTTTTGGAAACAATGCAATGGTTGAGGAAATGGATGCTCTTTATTCTAATGGCACATGGGAGCTTGTCGTTCTTCCTCTTGGCAAGTCTTCCGTTAGTTTTCGTTGGGTTTATACAGTGAAGGTGGGACCTAATGGCAAGATTGATCGAACTAAGGCTAGTTTGGTTGCCAAAGATTACTTTCAATGATATGGTACCGAACTATTATGATACTTTTTCTCCAGTGGCCAAGATTGTCTTTATTCGCTTGCTTCTTTCTATGGTTGTTATGCGCTCATGGCCCCTTTTTCAATTAGATATCAAGAATGTCTTTCTTCATGGTGATCTCGTCAAGGAGGTTTATATGGAACGACTGTAGTGATATTAGTAGAGATTGTTTGATATGCAAACTACGTCGTTCCTTATATGGTCTGAAACAGTCTCCTCGAGCTTAGTTTAGTCGATTTAGCTCAGTGGTTCAGGAGTTTGGCATGATTCGAAGCACAACAGAACATTCCATTTTTTATCATCATTCATCTGCTGGACAGTGTATTTACTTGATTGTTTATGTGGATGACACTTCGTCATTCTGACGACAAGATGGTATTCAAAGCTTCAGGCAACACCTTTTCAACCACTTTCAAACAAAAGACTTGGGAAAATAAATTGTATTTTTCTAGGCATTGAAGTAGCTTAGTCTAATTCAGGAGTGGTTATTTCTCAGAGGAAGTATACCTTGGATATATTAGCAGACACTAGTATGTTGGACTGTAAGCTTGTAGATACTCCTGTGGATCCGAATGTCAAACTTGTACTTGGTCAGGGGGAGCTTCTACGAGATCCAAGGAGATATCGACGACTTGTAGGTAAACTAAACTATCTCACTACCACTCGGTCTGACATCTCGTTTCTTGTGAGCATAGTTAGCCAGTTCCAACAATCACCTTGTGATAGCCATTGAGATGCAGCAGTTCATGTTCTCTATTATGTTGAAGGAACACCAAGTCAAGGGGTGTTGTATGAGAACAGAGGTCATACCTACAAACTGGGCAGGCTCACCCATAGATAGATGTTCTACATCAGAGTATTGTGTGTTCATTGAAGGTAACTTAATATCTTGGAAAAGTAAGAAACAAGGCGTAGTAGCCAGATCTGAATCTTTAGGCCCGGTATCGAGCTATGACCTTAGCAACAGAGCTCCTTATGGTTGAGAAGCATCTTATAAGACCCCAAGATTTAGAAGGATGAACAAATGAAGCTTATATGTGATAATCAAGTCATGCATATTTCATCTAACCCGGTTTTCCATGAGAGGACCAAGCACATCGAAGTGGATTGCCACTTTATCAGAGAGAAGATTGCATCGGGATGCATGACTACTAGTTTTGTCAACTCTAATGACCAATTAGCAGATACCTTCACTCCGTCTCTTAGAGGTCCTAGGATAAAGTATATATGTGACAAGCTTGGTGCTTTTGACTTATGAGTCTAAAACTCATCATCTTTTAAGAATCTATTTTTCAAAAGTATTTTGGTTTTAAAAAGTTCAATTTGATGCAAAAGGTGTGGACTTTCACTAATTTGTGTTTGCGAAACTTAAATGAAATAAGCGAGAATTCGACAAAAAAATGAGTAAATCAGCATAGTGTAAGGAAGGGCCAATGCTTCGCAACATGGCTGACAAATTTCAATGTCGCGACATACTATGGAGAAAGTCTTGAAAATATTGGAATGTCGCGACATCGGCTAGAGAAGGAAAGAGCAATGAAATGTCAGTGACATCACAAAAACTCCAGCGAGACAAATTGTGTACGATCTGTCAATGTCGCGACATCACGACGGCTATGGCTGCGACATCAACCGCTAAAAGAAGGAAGAAGCTTGAATTGTTTATATGTGCAACATCAGAATGATATGTCGCAACATTAGTAGAAGCTTGAATATTGGAGACCATCACGCACCGATGTCGTGACAGCCGGATAGGAAATAATAAGACATTCAATCAAGGTAGCCTAAGTGTTGAGACAAGTCAAATGTCGTGACACAGAATAAATATCGTGACATAAACTAAAGACAGCGACTGAGAGAACTTCTGAGGCAGCGGATCTGGTATCGCGACATCAACTTAATGGACTAGACCTGCAGGCGGTGTCACGAGCATCAGCAGTGACGACATGTCGATGTCGCGACATCGTTCCCAGGCGGCTAAATAGTAAAATCAATCGATGTTTTGTCGTAGAATAAATGTCGCAACATTAGTAAAGAGATTGGGAAAAGCTGGCCAGAACAACAAGATCTGATGTTCGCGACATCACAACACGCGCCCGCCTTATCAACATGAGATGATCACAATGAACTTAAATGATCAATGTGCGACATCGGTTCGATAATATCCGCGACATCGGAGTGCGAGCAATATCTGAGCAAAGGAACTCAGTTCAATGATGTCGTAACATCAGGGCAATGTCACAACACCAACTAAATTTCGCAACATAAGAATAGCAATGTCGCGACATCGGAATTAATATGCAACAATGTATCCCCATGTCGCGACATCATCACGACATTGACTCAACAATGGAAAATGAGAAGTGTCAAACAAATTTCTTTGATGCATCGACCTTCGATTTACCAACCACGACGCCGTAACTACGATGTCACGACGTAAATCCACGACAACCCGGACAATAGCGGCTAGAAGCTGGGAATTTTAGGTTTTTTGAAGTGAGTGATTCTCGCCTCGTTTTTAAGGCCCAAGACCTGAGCCTATAAATAGAATCTTTTGAGGAGTAGTGCGTAGCTTTCGGCGGCTTTCATCAAGTCTTTATGCCTTTTGGGAAAGCTGAAGTCTCATTGTATATATTTTTATTTTTATTTTTATTTTAGTTGTTTCTTGATTCAGATTAATTTAGGATTAGAGCAGTCATCTAAATTGGAATTCCGAGCTAGTGTTCATGTAAATCTATTTTCAATTTTATGCGGATTTAAATGAAATCTAAATTTGTCTGAAACTCATTGTGCTTCGAGTTCTTATCGCAATCTAAATGAATTCGTTTAATCAACTAGTCATTGTGATTTGTGATCCATATTTGAAAGGATAAGCTCTTTTTGGGAAAAATATTTTGTTGGGATTATTGGTTGTAAGATTTAACGTAGTTGTGGGTGAGAAAATTGGAGTGATTTAACTGATATTACTCCTCCATTGAGTTTTTCTGCATATCAATGTTTAGTATCCAAAAAGAGTTGTATCATTGTTCTGATTTCCAAGAATCCATCTGAGTGACACAAAGATGAGACTACCTGAGAATAAGGAGAAGTGACTTGTGGATACATTTACACTTATATGAATGAATGGACTTTTGGGATTACCTTAATATATCACTAGTGATGATCTAACCTGCTGAGGCTCTCTTACGGGTGACAACGAGGAATGTATGCCACAGGGCCTCAAGATCCACTTACTTTGATCTAACAACTTGAATTCCTAAAGAGGTTTCACCTCGATTGAGAGGAATAACTTCAACCCAGTGTTAGCTGAGATTCTAATCAAGGGAAGAAGAAATTCTTATCTAATTGATGGCTGAAGTATCTTTTATTTTGGAGAGAGCTTGCATAATCCTGTCCATGGGAGCAAGCAATTTCAGTCTAAAGAAAAGAAAGGTGTGAATCTTTGAGGAGGAAAAATGGTCAAATCTTAAAAAAGGAACAAATTCTACAAGTAACTTTTCAAACCCATTGTCTAGAGATAGAAATGTGGTAATCTAAATAATGAAATGTATAGAGCTAGGAGAGATCCATTTCTATACTAATTTATTCTTGGACAACTCCAAGGTTCACATCCATTACATTATTTTAATTAGAACTAGCAAAGTGATGACCACAACACCTTTTTTTTCCCATTTGTTTCAGTTCATAGTAGCTTTCTAATCATGTAATTCAAAATTTTCATTTATGATTTATTCCTTCATTTTACTTCTAAGTTCAAATCCCATCTTTAGAATCGAGGAAATTCAAGCAGTAAGTCTTTAGTAGTGAGGGTAGTTGATCTTTAAACTTTTATAATCGATCCTCGTGAGATGATATACGGACTTAAAAATCCGTATTACTTATACTTATTTGTGCACTTACAAAGATCTTGACCAACCCAATTTTCAAGTGAGACAATTTACATAAAAAGCATAAAATAGATTTTATAAATTGGTTCATATCAAGTTTATGGCGTCGTTGCTCGGGACTTTAGTTAGTCTTTGGTAGCCGTGTCGAAAAATTGGTCGACGATGACACATCTTGAGCGAAGTGTTAAGGTTTAGTCTCCTAATCTATTTAGGATTCTTTTTCTTCTGTCTTTAGTCTCCTAATTAGACTCTAACTTTGTTTCCTTTTTTGCCCTAACACTAGAGTATAAATATGTATGTTTCTTCCTTTATAAATTAATGAGAATCAATGTATTCATAAACTATTCTTAAATTACATGGGCAAATAAGGTTCAAGTGATTTTTTATTTCTAAATCCCTTCTTATTATTAGTAGGATTATTTAGTGATTGTTAGTTTTTCCTTTTTAACCTTTTTAGATTTACTTACAAGTGGGAAGTGCAATGACATGAGAGGAGTCAGAAAAAAAGGTATATATTGTTATATTTACATTATTTTACTTAAAGGTTGTAACGGGATAATCATGATTTCGATTTAGTTCCAATATGAATAATCAATGTTGAATGGAAACAATAGGCAACATAATGAAAACAATAGGAAAGTAATGCTTTCTAAATCTATTAAATGCTTTGTAGAGGTAATTAATAATTTTACCCTTTGTTTTATTATTATTATTGTTATTATTACTGTAATCGAAGGAGTTGCTCAAGGTCTACTCTATCTACATAAGTATTCTAAATTCACAGCAGTCCATCGCGATTTAAAATCAAGTAATATTTTACTTGATGATTTGAATCCGAAAATATCGGATTTTGAATGCAGCTAGAATATTTGGGAGGAATGACTTTGGGGCAAATACAAACAAGATCTTGAGACATAGTAAAGTTAAACAATGTCTTTGCTTTTTGAAACATTAAAGAAGTTTCTTCAATTGCAATCACAGTGGTTTTATTGCATCGGAGTGTGCCATGGAGAACG
Organism: Tetrastigma voinierianum; assembly: GCA_016808115.1. Taxonomy (NCBI): domain Eukaryota; kingdom Viridiplantae; phylum Streptophyta; class Magnoliopsida; order Vitales; family Vitaceae; genus Tetrastigma; species Tetrastigma voinierianum. Next base: position 168,274 of record JAEQBH010008018.1, on the reverse strand, counting down.
TCTTCTCAACAAAATAAGATGTATTCAGCTTTGGAGAGTTGCTGTTAGATATTGTGAGCGGTGAAAAGAACTATCATCACCATGAACGCCTAAACGTTATAGAATTTGTAAGTTCCTAAAATCTAAGTTTTCCGTTCTGCTTTAAGAACAAGATTAATTGATTTGTACATAATTTAGTTTGATAAATACTTCAATTATATATTTGGCTTGTTTCAGTCTTGGGAGCTATGGAAAGAAGGCAAAGGTTTAGAGCTAGTCGATCGAACACTAGGTAGTTGGTGTCCCAATGATGTATTGAGATGCATTCATGTGGGACAACTCCTATGCGTTTAACATGATCATGCTGAAAGTGTTGGGAAAAATACCACTAGATCAATCTTGGCAAAATATCAACTAAAACAGATAAATAAAATAGGAAAAATAAATGATACAAGGATTTACGTGGAAAAATCCTTTATCGAAGAACAACCACGGGCCAACCAAGACAAAATCCACCATGTAATAAATTTGTAAAATTACATAGATTTTCACCACTCACCCCAGAAAACCGAGACCCGAAAATACAAACAGGGCCTTTAAGTGTTTTACTATCCAAAGATAAGCTGCTATAAATCCCGTATTAAACCGAGAAAAGACCTACCCCTTGCTCTTTCTCTGAATTTTCTCTTCACCTTACTCTTCTCTGTTGGCCTAAGGGTACCTCTAGTTCAGGTTTTGATGATAACAAACCAAGGTTATTGGTTACTAATGGTTAAAATTGTGTGTTGGAAGTGATCAAGTGTCAAATGAAGTTATTACAAGGTAAAGATGACAATGATGTATTTGATTAAACACTTGGAAGTGAAGTTCACTCAAATCAAAGAACCAAGATGACAAGTAACCAAGACTCCAAACTCAAACATCAAGTGAAGAATTTGTTAGCTTAGGAATATCTATGTAAAATAAATGCATTGGTGCACTTTAGGATATCATCATTTATCATGCATCACCCACAAACTCGGTTTTCAAATCCAAAATTACATATCCTTTAGGCTTCGAGTTCAAACATAAGAAAAAGCCTTAGACTTTATAATCCTAAAATGTGCTTCAATGAAACATCTAAGGTTTAGAAGTGTTTTAAAAAGAAAACATATGAATTTCAGCATTTAAAGGCCTGCCTCAACCAGTCGACAAGATGAGGTAGACTGGTTGGTCATCCTGTTGTGGCATACAGGATGAAACGGTCAACTGGTTGGTGTCGACCGGTTGAAATGGTTGACCGGTTAGAACCGGAAGAGTGGTGAAACTCGATCGGTTAGATCTAGTAGCCTCCATCTGGAACTAGGTGCTGAAACAGTCGACTAGTTGGGAATCGAATGAGGTGTGAAACTTGATCGATTGGACTCATCCAAAGACGAGAGAAGGAAACAATCGACCGGGTTAGATGCAGCAATAGAAATTGTAATGGCTAGAAAGCGTTGATTTGAAGAGTGCATTGTAGGAAGCAGTTGACCCGGTTTAGTGAAGCGATGCATTCGGTTCGTCCCTAGCGATTGATTTCAATGGCTATATAATACGTTAACGCTCACGATTGCATAACGACTAGTTTCACCGAAGCAGTTGATCCCGATTGGTCGAGCCGAGTTGACAGCTTTCCCACTCTAAAAATAGAATATTTGGGAATCAATTAATCTAGCAGAGACTCGTTGTATATTCTCTCAAGCCATCTGTTTCTCATCAATTCTCAAAGTGAGATTATTAGTGCATTCATTTTGACTTTCCATATGGTATAGTGCACCTTTGTATTGATCAAAAGCTTAAGTTGTATTTGAAATATCTTGAGAGCTTGAGAGAGTGTCTCATTGTGCTTAAGTGAGAAAACTTCAAGTGTGTATAGCTTGAAGGAATTGTGAATAGCCCATTAGAGCCAAAATCCAAGTGTAAAAGAAAAAAGCTCGGGATTGGAGCTTGAACTCTTCAAGTGTGTATAACTTGAAGGAATTGTGAAGCATTCATTGGAGCTACAATCCAAGTGTAAAATAAAGAAGCTCAAGTTGGAGCTTAACACTAGTGGAAGTCTCACCGGTTGAAGGTTGAGGAGAAGTAGACGTAGGTAAAGATTGTCTTGCATTTGGTATAAATTCGGGGTTTGCATTTCTTATCTCTATCTCTTTATTTACTGTTATTGCATTAAGTTGAAGTTTTCTTATTGTTGTGCGAAAAGTTTTAGAGAAAACCATTCACCCCTTCTCTTGATCGGGTTCTTTACGTCGTAGTGAACTTTCATCCTCTTTGCTCCTTCTTAGATTATTTTCTAAGCTTCTTACTTGCCTATTTATAGGTCAAGGAGAGAAGACATCTTGCTCAAAACATGGAGCCTAAAAAGAGAAAACAAGGAGACATGCTTTAATGTTTCTTGACAGTATGTCTCTTAAGGCAAAAATAAATGGGAATGGATCCCATTAAATGAGGTGTTGCCCTCATGAGGAAGACCCCTACTCATCATAAAGACCTACCATGTCTGATGTTGTTTCCATTTTCATAAAGGAAATTTCACAATTAGCCTCTCCAACACAACTTGCATTTTACATTGAGTTGGAAGAACAACACGAAACGAATTAGAAAATTGCTTTGCCAAAATGATGTAACAATCTCAGTGATGGATGCCAGATAAAACGACCGTTTCACGTTTGATCCACATTTATTAACATGGGAGTTTATCTGATCTACTAGAAATACATTCCATGAATCTTTGTGCCATGAATTGGATATGTATTTGTGAAGACATGAGAACTGTTACATTATAAGGCTAAAAATTTCAGTTTCTTATATTTGTGAAGGTAAAGACTTAGATCAATGTATCGAACATTATGTGATGATTCAAGTCCTAAGTAATGTAGTGAAAAGATGCATCCATGTGGGACTCCTTTGTGTGTAAGAAAATCCAGAAGATAGACCCATCATGTCAGATGTCGTTCTTATGCTCTGCAAATGAAGGTATGCAACTAGTTGTCCCAAAGCAACATGCATTTTACATCAAAGGAACTAAACAAAGGCTAAGTCCCTAATGCTTCACATTTGGAACCCAAAAAGTAGCTAGGAAAAAAAAATAATAAGAAAATTATTTTCTTATATTTGATTTCATCATGGAAAAAAAATCAAATATAATTAATTTTATATAATTTTAAATTTTGTATTCTTTATATAATAGAGTAAAATAAATAAAATGGGTTTGAATAAACATATACATTTAATTTATTAAGCGTAAACCTATCTTTTTTATTTTCCTTAAAATTTGCTTTCATTCTATTTCTCTCTATTTTTTTTCTTTAGTACTTTTCGCATTCCAAATAAAACTTAAAGATCCCAAGATATATTCAATTTACCTTATCATGAGCAATCTTTTAGATTTTTTTTCGCAACATCAAACTAAATGTAACAAGTGACTAATTCTTAATCAATTAAGCATGATATGCTTCTCTTTGTGAAGTTGAATACAGGAAAACTTTGAAGGTTTGAGAGAGAAATTATGAGTATATCTAAAACTATGTTAGAGCTAAGACCATCTCAATGATGGAGCAAAAATTGGAATATAGATGCTAACAAGAAAAAGGGCTCTCTCCGGCCGAGTGGAGCAATGCGTAGACAAAGAAAAGTTGCTTTCTTTGAACAATAATCAGCTATATTTGGGAAAATATAGTTAATCACTGTTCATCAGCAAAATGGTGGAAAAACCACTTCTACCCTTGTTTTATAGCCGTTGGAGGCAAGGTAAAAACTGAACCAAAAAACTGGAAAAGCATTCTCCTTTCAGAGATTCCCCTGACATTGCAAGCACACCCGTGAACCAATTTGATATCCCAATAACTGAACAACATCAATAAATAGAGAAGAACAGAAACGATTTCCATATCGAGATTTCTTAGATCTGAGATTTCCATATCGAAATCTCAAGAAATGATTCGAAGAACGAAAGAAGAGGAGGAAAGCCAACCTCAGTCGTCGTCGCCGTCGCAGCGTCGGTCGATCAAAATCTTAGGGCTCGAGCGTGGGCCGCGGGGGTAAGCCGCGAGAATCGCCGTCGTAGTCGTCGGCGGCTGGCACAACTGTCAGGTCGAATCCCCCGATCCAGCGCGCCCGTAAAGCTCCAACATCATGCTGAGATCTTCGATCCAAACGGCGGTCGCGGCTAGGCGGCCCTGTCCTCCACCCAGCTGACGGCTTCAAGGCGGAGCGAGGAATAGTTCCTCTATTTGGGCATTGAGTGGTGAAATGACGTCGTTCTTCTTTTTTTTTTTTTTAAATACGCATAACAAAAGCGACGGCATTTAGGAGATTCGGTCCAAAACGTCATTTTGAATAAGCTATTATTAACCCAAGCGACATCGTTTTTGGGTATGTATTTGCTTCAAAATGATGCCATTTTGGACGGAGCAATCAAAGCGGCGTCGTTTTGGTATGGGCGAATTCAAAAAATAGTTGCGAGGCCAAACGACATCATTTTGGCTCAAAAGAGAACAACAGCGTTTGACCCAAACCCATTTTGCCAAATAATTAGCCTACAAATAATTTTATCAACTTCTAATTAGTTTCAAATTTATAATATTACTAAATAAAATAAGATTAATAAATGAAAAAACCATAAATCATATTTATTTTTGTGAATAATCTAAAATACAAATTTAAATATAAATGTTTTACTTGATATAAAAATTATTATTTTGTTGCCATTAACATACATATCTTTCATTGAATATTCCATTAACTATTTAAATAATTTATTTTATTAATTTTTACTTAGGTTATTCATCTTAATTTAAGTTTGATTTTGTACTTCAGTTACTAGTTGTTTATTTTCAATGTAATTTCAATTTTATCTAACTACTTAAAATGAAATATTCAAATTATATCTTCTTTTAGTAATAAAAAATGATTAAATTATGTCTGTTAAAGCTTCAAAATTTTAAATTCAAAAATATAGCATACTTGTAGCGGAAAATGGCATAATATCGAAATAAGGCAAATTCACTTTCGATAACGCCTTATCGGGTGTAGCGATCCGCAGGATGTGCAATGATGTAGGTGGTGGAGCGTAGTGGGTGTTCGAATCTCGAATGGCGCGATTACTTTAAATATAAATTGATCGAGGGTATCGGTATCGTGATACTTCAGTAGAATTAAGTAGGTTCCTAATGAGTCATAGTCGTCATTCTTTAGAAGAGCTATTCTGACAAGTTCATTATCATCAACCCACTCATCCTCAATTATCATGTTGTGTAATATAATACACGCTTTCATGATAAAACTCAAGTCTTCATGATGCGAATGAGCTGGTCCTCGAATGATAACCGGCGAGCTTGAAGCACACCCCGAAATGCTCGTTCTACATCCTTTACATTAACTCATGTTTTTGCAAGAATTCGTGAGCCCTGACTCTTGAGGATGCGAGAATTGATTGAGCGAAATTGTTGCCCATTTTGGATATATACCGTGCAGAGACCAATATCGTATTGTAATGGTTGCCCGTTGGTATAATTTGCGAAGGGTCAGCATCGCTCTCGCCAAGTTAGCAGCAAGCAGTTGGAGCGTCGAGTACATTAATATCATTGTTAGATCCGGGCATGCCAAAAAAGCATGTCATATCCCTGAGTCGTAGGAGCGTGACTTGAGCTGCAATAGTCGGTCGGTGGACATTGTCGATTATACGATACGTGATATCTTTTGCTGAATGATTTTCACCCCTTGATACATACGGTCCAAATTGCTGACATTCGGAAGCCCGGTTGATTATCTTTTCGAAGTATGACCTAGAGATGTCGGTAGCGTTTACGGGGGATGCGAGATATTCAAGCCCAAAAATTTCTACCACCCCCTGGCAGAATTGTTTAACACACTCAATGGTTGTGGTCTCTCGATTAGACATACTGTCCAGTGAGTCTGAGACAACCTCTGTATGCAAACATCTCACGAAGTGCGGTCGTCATTTTTTTGTTCGTAGGATAAGCTCTTATGTTGGCGACATTTAACTGCACGAAATAATAATCATTTATTGTGTTGTTGGAGCGTATGTAGGTCGAAGAAACAAAGGTTGTCTTAAACAAAAGCGCCTGTGAAATAATGTTTCGTTGTAGTTGGATTACCGATGGAAATGTCGTTGCTTGTGCAGGGAATGGCGCTAACTCGGTCACAATATCGGTATTGCCTCCTGATTCTATCTCTAGAGCGTACCTTGAGGAGTTTTATGCTTTGAGCTCGATAGGCTGCGAACCCGCGTCATTTTCTTTTCTTGGCACCATCTGGAAGAAGATGAATCGTCAGCGTTTAAAGTTCTTCGTTTTTGCTTGTGAGTAATTGAATACCATGATGTATGTAAAATTCTAGGGGCGTCGCCACTCAATTTATAAATAGATGTTTTTAAGTCTTTATCGTTTACCGAAATGCATAAAAAGCCGTGTTTCGTGATTTGACAAGTCAATACAATATTATATATAAGACCCGACTTTATCGACTTTTCTGACACGATGTGATGTGACAAATCAATGATGACACAATCCGTCGTCAGGAATCAGATGTAGAACTTTATAAGCTGATGTGAGTTTGACAAATCGGCTGATGGCAGTAATGAAATAATGCAGCGGAGTAAGGCTTTTATACTTGAATCATGATGTGAAGTCGATGGTGACGTATTAAATCCGCTGCGAGATTTTGTGCTTCTGACACGAGTGTGATTTGATAAAATCGGCAAATCTTTGCTCCAGCTAAATCGGATCAGATTTTTCTATTAATCGCTTACATTTATTTTAACCACATATTTGACAAATTATTATTTATTTTTGATTTATTTTTATAAGAAATTAAAAAATTTTAAATTAATTAATATTTGTAATTAAAAGAATTTTCAACTACTAAAATTATTAATTAAATATTTATATTTACTTTTATTTTTTAATTAAATATTTATTTTATTTTATTTTTAATTGAATATTTATTTTTATTTGATATTTTAATTAAATATTTATTTATCTTTTTAATCAATTTATAGTGTATGTGATCTGATATATAGATGAATGAAGGGTATATGATGTAATTATTAAAGAAAATAAAAGGTAAATTTGGAAAATAGATTTGAGATAGATAAAACTTTCGTGTTTCACTGCTTCGGAATCTTTACAGCTAAATCTCAAAAAGTAATTTTTGGGGAGTAAAAATATAAGAGCACCCCAGATCTTGATTTTAAATGATTGTTGGAATCTTTAGCATTATTTTGGGACTCGAGCACTTGGATCATACATTCACATGCTCGGTCTGAAGCTCATGCTTGAGGCAGGCCCAGATATTATTGTCACGCAAGTCTAACTTAATTAAGAACACTTAGAATTTAAAATTTTCAACCCATGGTCAATTTGACTGGATCTAAAACTCAATGTTCATAAAAGTCTAGTATCATTTTATTAACTAATATTTCAATATATAGGTTACTAAGACGAATGAGGCATTACCTCCATAAAATAATGATGAGGCGTTTTGATAAATTTGTAAATCTATAAATACATAATGGATTAATGAACGAAAAGGAAGTTAAATATGCATAAAGATCAACTTTAAAATTTAATTTTATCGGTGACACCTAAACCTACAAAGGAAGAGAAGTCAACGTCAAAGCATAACGGAAGAAAGAAAATACAACTCATAACTTCTTCATGAAGTGAAACATATTAAAGTAGATAAATTAATTAATGCATTCAAAGTTTCCATCAACATCAGAACGCGGTTTGAAGTACATAAAACCACAATTTCCAAAATGCCGTTTCAAATTAGGCCTTCTTCACTTGGGTGTCAGTTGGTCGAGTAGATTGGATGTAGATATACAATACACTTTACATTCTACCTGTTGAAATTCAACTTCATTGAAACGTGTGGGACCATATGAAGTTCCATTATTTTCCAGGAAGGAACAGAGCAATATTGCCTCCAAATTCCATTATTCAAGATTCATAACAATAGTCAAGCTGCCTAACATTCATTCGGATCACTTCATTTGGATCCATCGACCCCTCAGCTCTCCACTATTCATCTAATGGGTTTCATAATAGGAAGAAACCTTCTCCTATTAAGTTTCTCATGGTGCTTGCTCACATGTTCTTATTGTTCAAATACAGACACAATCCTACGGGGCCAAGAGCTGAGAGACTGGCAGAAGTTGGTTTCAGCTAATGGAGTCTTCAGGTTAGAATTCTTTAGCATTGGCATCAAAAGCGTTACTTAGAATATCATTACAGCAGAAATAGGTTCCGTCTGACAATGAAAACGTTGTTGTGTGGGTTTGCAAGAACCGGAACAACCCAATCCTTGACACATCAGGAACTCTTACTATTGACAGTTTTGGCAACTTGGGAATTTTATCTAACGGAAGCAGTTTTATAATCTTGAACTCCGTTCAACCATCCAGTAACACAAGCGCTACACTATTAGATAATGGCAACTTAGTACTGAGGGAACCGAATTCCAATGGATCTGTCGGGGAAATTTTATGGCAAAGCTTTGATTATCCCACAGACACACTTTTGCCTGGTATGAAATTAGGGATTAACTACAGAACAGGGCATACCTGGTCACTGACTTCATGGAGAAGCAACAAGTCTCCTGCTTCAGGATCATTTACCTTTGGCTTGGACCCAAATAGAACAAGCCAAGTGGTCATAATGTGGCGAGATGACACCTATTAGACAAGCGGATCTTGGCACAATGGGAGTTTTGAATACGTGTCCAGCTTTTCTGATAAATCCATACCCCAGGTCAAATACTTTTCAGATGAAAATGAAAAGTACACGTCATTTCTGGGAATGAAAATATTACTCAAGTATAAGGTATCAGATTACACAGAGGGTTATATTTGAGGTCACCTTTTGAAAATTGTCTGTATTCATGGAATGATTGGGTGCCTGGGTGTACCAACAAGAAGTGCCAGACTGTAGAAAACCTTATTATAAAATCTGAATCAGTTTACATGTCTATGCGTGGTTTTGTGTTTCCTGAGAGTGACAACATGAGTTCCTTCGATTGTCGAAGCCGTGCATGAACGATTGTTCTTGTGTTGCTTTTGCTTCTACTAATGTTGTGCGAAGACACTGGATGCAGATTTGGAGCCACCAAAGATTCGTTTTTCACAAGTAAGGCTTTGAGTGAGAGAATCGTACTCATTTCTCACAGAAACAGGCGTAAGCCCTCCTGGAGTCATGAGTTTTAGCCTTCTGTACAATAAACAAAGTTTTTGCTTGTCCCAATCCAGCCCCAGCTGTAGGGGCATATAAACAGCACCATCACAACTCCAAACATTGATTTGTACTTTTTTGTCAACAAATCAACTTCCAATTAGATAAACATATATACATGAAAAATATGAATGAAGAATTCCAAACATGTTACCCTCCCAAATTTGCATCATTACATGTTGAATATAAAGAATATGCCCTGTTTCTGAACAATTGATTATAATTGCACCAAAGCAATAATTATCAAAATCATTCTAAAGAACCTTACATGACTTCCATAAGTTGACAATATATCACCTTGTTTCTTAAAAGAGGAATATTGCTTTGTATAACATATATAGAGTGATGATTTGTGTATATCATGCATAGAATGTCTAAGAAAAAACCAGCCTCTTCCAAAGTCATCTCTTTCATACCTAGAAGTTAACTTTGGAACATGAATATAAAAATGTTCATCAATATTTCCAAAAAAAAAAAGCAGGTGAATATTAATTTTGATATTTAGTCTTCTATTATTATATTGTTGAAAGTCAAACTTAATTCAAAAGCTTTCTATAATATATTTCTGAAAGTAATGAGAATATTTTATTTTCAGTTTCTAGTTTTAGTTTTAGAGAATTTAGTAGTCAAGTCCTTTATTATTAAAATTTAAATTTAATTGAAGTATGTGTAACTAGAGATCACATAATTTTTAGCCAAAGTCGTCTATCATTATTCACTACACTAACATTTAGAGATATACTGTTCCCAATGCAGAAAGTAAGAATGCAGCAAGCAAGTGGTGGATATGAAGCAGTACTGCTGCAGGAGGAGCACTGATTATACTTCTCATGCTCTTTATGTTATTTATTTAGGGTGGAAAAGGCAAAACTACAAAGGTAATCTTTTATAAAGATAAAAAGTTTTTCGATTACAGTTTCAAATACATTGATCATTATAAGTTTTTCACGTCTTTTTTTTTAATTTCTAGCAAGCAGGGGAGAACAAAAAGGCAACAAGAGCTACTATTGGAGCTGGGCTGCTACAAATCCATTTGTCAGGTATAGCACTGTGAAGAAACTTGAAAATGATGGGAAGAAGAGCAATGAGTTGCAATTATTCAGCTTACGAAGCATAACAACTGCTACCAATAACTTTTCAAATGAAAACAAGCTTGGACAGGGTGGTTTTGGACCTGTATACAAGGTAATTAAGCTATCATATATTCTAGGGTTACACTTGAGTTAGTTAAAAAATCCTTCAAGAATTAATAGAAAAACTTTCAGGGAAAATTATTGAATGGACAAGAAATAGCGATAAAGAGGCTATCAAGAAGTTCAGGGCAAGGATTAATAGAGTTCAAGAATGAAATTATTCTCATTGCAAAACTCCAACATAATAACCTTGTTAGGCTTTTGGGTTGCTGCATTTAAGGAGAAGAAAAGATGCTAATCTACGAGTACTTGCCTAACAAGAGTTTAGATTTCTTTCTCTTTGGTGAGCAGTCTGATCCATTCTTCAAATCTGGTTTATTTGTCCATATTTGCATAACTAATTTGGTTTTTATTGTTAATTTATTAACATATTTACTATGAAGACAGATCTAACAAAGGTATATGTTGGATTGGAAGAAAAGGTACAACATTATCGAAGGAATTGCACAAGGCTTACTCTATCTTCACAAATATTCTAGATTAACAGTTGTCCACCGAGATTTAAAAGCTAGTAACATTTTACTTGATGATGACGATTTGAATCCTAAAATATCAAAGATTTTAGTATGGCTAGAATATTTGGCAGGAATGAATTTGAGGCAAATACAAACAAGATTGTGGGAACATAGTAAGTAAAACAACAATGTCTCTATCTTGAAACATCAAATAAGTTTCTCAAAATACTACTAAGAATTTCTTCAATTGCAAGTACAGTGGTTATATGTCACCGGAGTATGCAATGGAGGGTATCTTCTCAATAAAATCAGATGTATTTAGCTTTGGCGTCTTGCTGTTAGAGATTGTGTGCAGTAAGAAAAATTATAGCAGCCATCACCATGAGCGCCCACTTAACCTTATAGGATATGTAAGTTCCTAAATCCGAGGTTTTCTTACCTTCAAGAACAAGATTAGTGACATGTACAGAATTTGATTTGCTATAAATGCTTCATTTATATAATTGGTTTTGTTCAGGCTTGGGGCTGTGGAAGAGGCCCAGAGCTTTAGAGATAATAGACCAAACATTAGGTGATTTGTGTCCCAATGATGTATTGAGATGTATTCATGTGGGACTCCTGTGTGTTCAAGAAAATCCTGCTAGTGACCCTCCATGGCACGATGTTGTTTCCATGTTTACAAACGAGATTTTGCAATTATCTGCCCCAAGCCAGCCTGCATTTTTCACTGGGAGGAGTCCGATAGAGTCGGGTATCTCTAGAAACAAATTAGAAAACTGCTCTGTTAACAATGCATCAATCTCAGATATGGAAGCCAGATAGAGCCAAGGTCCGTTTGATCCATATTTAGTTAAACATGGGATTTATCTGATCTATTTGAAATATATTTTATGAATCTTATGTATGAATTGAATATGTATTAGCAAAGAACTTCTTAGAATTGTTATACTATAAGGCTGGGAATTTCATTTTCTTATAGTCTGTCTTCTAACTCCTTATTGCAATTATTCCGGTGAAAGCATTACTAAATTGGATATGTATCTGGGGTTTATTTAAACTCCTACTTGAAGAACCAAGGCAACCTGCCCATGGTCTCAATCTTTAAGGGAAAGAAACCAAACACTCTGTCCAAAAACCATATAAGATGACAACATAATATTACTAATAGAATTCATGGCAGTAAACTACATTAGAGCAATTCCAGCAGTGGAGCAAAACATGGAGCAAAAGCTAAAAATAGAGGTTTTTGGGAAGAAAAAAAAACCTAGCTCCAACAGTGGAGACAAAACCAGGAACAATATTATAGCTGATAAACAATGATTAGAGGCGAATACTTAACTGATGCATGTTCCTATTCACCAAAACTTGCCAGGGGAAAAACCAATCCTACCCTCGTTTTCTATCCGTTGGAGGCAGGGGAAAAAACTGAAGGAAAAACTGGAAAATCTTTATCTGCAAAATCAATCCGTTGAAGACACAAAAATAAAAAATGGTCGAAAATCGGAGCGGATCTGCCTGTCCGACCATCGACAGGTAGCCTTTCCCGTTCAGGTTCAGTTAAAACCTTTTTCTATTGAACAGATCACAAGCCATTTGAACACCAGACCGGTAAATCGGACTACCGATCGGTTCTTCAAAAAAGGCGAGATCTAGAGGAAGAAGGGTTTTATGGCCGAAATGGTTCCGGCAGTGTTGTCGCCGGCGAGAAGGGGGCGTGAAGATCGGAATGGCGACTGTGGTCGGCACGACTCCGGTGTAGATGCTCAAATCGAACGACTCGGTCGAGATTTCTGGAGTTTATATGATCATTCGATTCGGTCAAGAATTATGAAACAATATGATTTAGCAAATAATTTGATCCATTTCTTCTCATCATATGAAAAAAATCAAATCTTTTCAGAAAAACAAAAAATTCCTATGTGAAAGAACAAAAAATACCGGTGAATCTTGGACTTGTGGGAGTGACGGAGGGAAGGGTACCGGTCGCGAGTCGACTGTACTCGTACAGTAAGTCGGCAACAACGAGACGATCCAGCAGGGTGACCGGAGTGTGGGCTGGAACGAAGCGAGGAGAAGAAGGTGAAGGAGCCCTAAAAAAATGTGGAACATAAAAATATTTTTTTTAAAGAAATAACCTTCTGACAATCCTTTAAAATGTGGAACAATGTTCAATTTAAGAGAAAAAAAATGCCTTTTTTTCTTCAATTTGTTTGTATCTTAATTTTTGAGTTTAAAGCAAAATAGTTTTTTATTTTGAAAAAACGATACATGAATACATTTGTTTTAAAAATATCCATCAATCTAGTATTTTTTCGTCTAAGTAAACAGTCATATATAAAATCGTCATTGTGAATATGATTTTAAGATAAATCTTATCAAATATAGTTTTAAAATAAATTTTAAAATCGTATTTGATGAATCGATTTTAAAATAAAATTTTAAAAGCAGCGTTCATTATTTTAAAATTTTACCTTAAAACTGTTTTTACTAATTACGATTTTAAAATTTTACCTTAAAATCATATTTGATAAATACGAATTTTAAAATTCCTTAAAAGCCTATTCGCTAATTTATACATAAATATCTAATTGTAACCTAAAAGGAATATTTTCAAAAAAGTCTATTCATATATATAAAATAAAAATAAAAGCTATATCAAGGATCTGATTTTACATTAATCCCAACACATTTATTTTTAACCTATATTTAAAAAATTATTTATTTCATTATTTTTATAAAGTACAATATTTTTAAAATTAATTAATATTTGTAACCAAAAAATGTTCAATTAAATGTATTAATTAATTAAATATTTATATTTATATTTATTGATTTAATTAAATATTTATGGTCATTTTTATTTTTAATTGAATATTTATTTTTATTTTAAATTTTAATTAAATATTTATTTATATTTTTAAATCAAATTTATAGTGTTTGGAGTGATATAAATGAATGAATGGTACATGATGTTATTATTAAGGAAGATAAAGGGTAAAATTGGAATAGATTTAGAATAGATGAAGCTAGATCTTTGCTATGAAGATGTTATATTTAAAAAGCTTTGTTAAATGCCAGTAACTTTGGAGAGCGAAAAATAGGCTTTAGATCTTTTCTTGCTTCTTGAATCTTCTTAGAAATTAAGCTACAATTGAGCTGCTACAGGATCCTCATCTGTTAGACTAAATGTACTACAACTGTAGGAATTCAACCCTAGTTAGCTGTTCCTTCTTTTAGTCATTTTTATTTAGGGAGAACTAAGTTATGGGGTTCCTATTTAAATTTATTTGAAAATTTGTGAACAAGAGACTTAAAACCAAGCTCAAATATTTTCATTTCAAAAATACTTGATAAAGAATGGAAATTAAATTAATAAAAAAGTGTATAAATGCGTAAGTCTTATCTTGAAATGCTTAGGAATTATGACACAAAAATAATTGGGTCCTATATATGATGCACGATGGTAAGTACTAAGGTTAAGCTAATGTAGAACCAGGTTCAATAAGGTGAAATGCTTTGCGCGTAGGCGTGATAACATCGATTTAGTTTTTATTATTTATCGAATATTTTGAATGAGAAAATTCAGGTTTGGTTCATAATCGTGAACCCACTCTTTGTTCTCCCTCTGTCTCTCCATGAATCGAATTGGTAGTACCTATTCACCTTATATTTCCATAACTCAAGTAGTTGGTCTTAAATTGTGTAAAGCATATCTGAAATAAAAATAACTCTATAACTTCATCGTTAGAAATGTAACATCTTCAAGTAGATAAATTAATTCATGTATTCAAAGTTTCCATCAACATCTTGAAGGAGAGGTCTGGACAAGTGTTAACAGAGTTCAAAAATTAAATTATTCTCATTGCAAAACTTCAATATGATAATCTTGTTAGGTTTTTGGGTTGCTGCATTGAAGGAGAAGAAAAAATGCTAATCTACGTGTACTTGTCTAACAAGAGTTTAGATTTCTTTCTCTTTGGTGAGCAGTCTAATCCATTCTTCAAACCTGGACTATTTATCCATATTTGCTTAACTAATTTTGTTATTTTACTATGAACAGATCCTAAAAAAAAGTATATGTTGGATTGGAAGAAAAGGTACAATATTATTGAAGGAGTTGCTCAAGGCCTACTCTATCTTCACAAATATTCTAGATTAACAGTCGTCCACCGAGATCTAAAAGCTAGAAACATTTTACTTAATGGTGATATGAAAATTGGGAGGAGTTTATTGAAAGAACTACTTAATTGAATGACAATATCAGAAATCATAAAACATTTCATTTTGTCAACATTTCAGACCCTCATAGAAGTTAAAGAAGCCGACAAGAAGCATACTTCAGGGATATTGTTAATGTCATGGCCGGGTCTAATAAGTAGAAAAAGGGGAGTGGAGAAGAAGGAAGACTTATTCAATTTGAAATTCTTCTGAAGATCAAGGATATATATACCGGGCCTTGTTTCCATTCTGAATTTGGAGGAAAATTAAAGAAACAACTGCATAATACATAGTAGGGCCAAAATCGAACTCCCTGGCTAAGAGGATTAAGTTAAATGATGTTCAACGGAAGATTTGACCTGCAAATTTTCAATTGAAGATTCAAAACATGAAACTTATTGCTTTGTGTATATACAAGAGAATGTTTTTGCACAAGAAAATATGGTTGGTTGAATGCGGTCGGCAAAATTTTATTTATTTGATTATTATTTTTTTTAAACTCCTACTTGAAGAACCAATTAAGGCAACCTGGTCTATGGTCTCAATCTTTAATAGAAAGAAACCAAACACTCTGTCCAAAAACCATAAGATGACTACATATGGCAACACATGCAAGCAATTCAAGGCAATAAACTACATCAGAAAGCTACAACTGAGCTGCAGCAGGATCTCCATCTGTCAAGCTAAATGTGTATTATTACAACTGCAGAAATTCAAGCCTAGTTAATTGCTTATCACTAGTCATTTTTTATTTATGCCTTCTTCGAAGTCAAAATTAATGGTTAACATCATATGTTCTTTCAGCCGTCCCTAGCATTCCTTAGTCTCACATACATATAAGTTTTCCATTACAACAGATAGGAACACATTTCCGAGTCTCACATACATATGGCTGTCAAAAGAAAATTAATCGTCGTCATCCTCACTTTCTCATCCTCCCTCATCTTGAGTAGTTGTTATTCGACCACAGACACACTGGTACAAGGCAAACCGCTTCGAGACTGGGAGCACCTGGTTTCTGCTAACAACACTTTCACATTAGGCTTCTTCTCAGATAGTACTTCAGACAACCGCTATCTTGGAATATGGTACACTAAACTGCCGCCGGTGAAACTCTGGGTTGCCAACAGTAACGACCCAATTCCGAACACATCCGGAAATCTTATAATCGACCATGCTTGGAAGCTGAGAATCACATACAAGGAAACGCATTGCTGTATCAAACCAAATCATATAGCAACCAACACAACCGCTATTATACAGGATAATGGGAATTTCATTCTGAGAGAGCATATGTCAGATGGAAAAATACAAATTTTGTGGCAAAGCTTTGATTATCCAACAGACACGCTTCTTCCTGGAATGAAAATAGGAATCAATCTGAGAAATGGACATGAATGGTCACTGACTTCCTGGCGAAGTATTCGGAATCCCGGTAGCGGGGACTTTTCCTTGGGGGCAGATTTCCATAATCAAAGCCAATTAGTCGCACGGTCGAGAGGGAATAAGATCTACTGGACCAGCGGGTTTTGGCACAATGAGAGTTTAACCTTCGACAACCTCCTAGCTCCTCTACTATCCGATGATGATCATAGGAAAGACAGATACCGCTTTCGCTACATATCAAATAAGGAAGAAAGGTACTTTAGTTTTCACGCCGAAGAAGCGTGGTTTCCCAAAAGTTGGTTTTGCAAAACAACAGGGCTCTTCACGGTGGATTTGGAATCTTCATTTACTGCAGACCGACAGTGGAGTAAGCGGGATGTGAAGCCAGGTGCCAGGAAATACCGGAAGCCGGAATCACAGTGGTTTGAATTTAGTGATGGGGGTTATGAAGTTTCCAGAGGACTAAGCTCGATCTGCAATATGACGCTCTCGGACTGCCGTTTTCAGGTGCTAGCATAGTACTCTTAATGTTGCCTTTTCTGCTGATTTTGTCACTGACATTGGATGTGTAATTTGGAGCACCGTACGACCCAGAAAAGATCTTGTGGGGAAATCCCAAAAGCTTTACGTCGCCTTCAAACAGATAAAGGTAACGTTTAACTCATTTTTAGGTCGAACAATTGTTTTTCCAATTCAAGTCTCCCAAAATTCTTGCATGTGAGATCAAAATTGTTGAGATTGTCGGTACCTGTTGGGCCGAGCTGAGCATATTGTTGAGGTCTCTGTAGTCCAATCCACGGGATTTGCATTAAGGGGACCTCGCAGACCCAAGGAAGAGATTTTTTTTATTTTGGAAGCTTACTTTTTTTATTTAAAATTTGAATACAATTTAAATAAATAAAAAATGAAGTAAATGGGTGGGCTTATAGGCAGGCTCATGGACGAGCATAATGTCCAAGTCAGCTATCGATTAAGGCACAAATAAAGCCATTAACTGACCATTCAAAATGAAACAGTGACTAGGCACGACCGTTGAAGACTTTTTGGAGACTCCTAAATGTGACATGTGAATATTATAACAAGTAATTAATATTTAAGGCTTTGCCAATCCGTTTTTTTTTTTTAAACTTCAATCGTAAATGTTATTAGCGATTGGATATGATATCAATCACCGTGAAATTAAATAAACAAGTTGAGTAACAATGTGAATCCCGATGGATACAATTAATTGGGTAGTTGTTTCAATCAATAGAAAATAAAATAAGCAGTCGGGTAGTAGTGTTAATCCACATAAATTTAAATAAGCTGTTTGGTGGTTATGCATATTCACAAAATAAAATGAGTGACTATGTCAACCTATAGGGAATGAATGCAATTGGGTTTTGAGGGAAGCCTCCACAAGCAAAGCTGGAAAAATAATCCATTATATGATAAAATTGCACAAGATGTTACTCAACTATTACCCTTACTTGAGTTCCACACTCTATGAAATATTTGCACCAATCCTTCTGAATTTTATCACTTAATAGTCTCTCTCTAAAGCTTTTTTCTCTCTCACACTCTCCCTAATATGATACCATAGTAATCTTGACGTAAATATTACTTGTTGTAGTATCTCATAAGTCACACACAATCCCAATAAATATCACTACCTTAATTGTTTGATAATGCAGTTGCAAGAAAGATGTGGTGGATATGGCTCATTACTGGTGGAGGAGGATTGGTCATTATACTTCTTGCAAGCTCTTTGTGTTGTTTAGGATGGAAAAAGCTGAAGCTACAAGGCAAGTTTTCACAAACATATAGATCAAAATTTCTCCCAAATATTTTTAATTACCATATACTGATTATATGTCTTAAACTTTAATTTACACTCAACAGAGGAGAACAAAAGACAACAAGAGCTACTATTTGAATTGGGAGCTATTACAAAACCTTTGCAAGTACAATTCAAAGAACCATGAAAGGGTGGAAGAAAGCAAAACGAATTGCAACTATTTAGCTTTCAGAGCTTAGCGGCCGCTGAACAACTTCTCAATTGAAAATAAGCTTGGAAGGTGGTTTTGGACCTGTATATAAAGATCCTTCGCACTGCATACTTTTAAGTAAATTAATCTACTCGTTTCTATCTAAATAAACATGATTTCAGGGAAAATTAATTGACGGACAAGAAATAGCAATAAAGAGGCTTTCAAAAAGTTCAAGACAGGGGTTGGTAGAGTTCAAAAATGAGATTGCCCTCATTGCAAAACTCCAACATGATAACCTTGTTAAACTTTTGGGGTGTTGCATTAAAGAAGAAGAAAAGATACTCATCTATGAGTACCTGCCAAACAAGAGCTTGGATTTCTTCCTCTTCGGTTAGTAATCTTAAACTTTTAACTCCCGTGTGTTTGTCTTTAGACATTAGTAGCATGTTTGTTTACAGTTTTTGAAAAAAATTTTTGTTTTGAAAAACAAGAAAAACAAAGAAAACCAGTTTGGTTCTCAGTTTTTTTTTTCTGAAAAACACAAAACAATTTTCAATTGTGTTCTCCGTGTTTTCAAATATTGTTCTCAAAAATATTTTTCAAAAACATAAATCAAACAAGCCCTAGTTTTGGTTATTTATTTTGATTGTTCTTATGCTTTTTTTAATGTTTCAATGAGACAGATCCTAGCAAAAAGAATTCATTAAATTGGAAGGAACGTTATAATATCATTGAAGGGATTACTCAAGGACTTCTTTATCTTCACAAATATTCTAGACTGAGAGTAATTCATAGAGATCTAAAAGCCAGCAATATTTTACTAGACAAGGAACTGAATCCCAAGATATCAGATTTTGGTATGGCTAGAATATTTGGTCGCGATGAATGTGAAGCAAATACAAATAGAGTTGTTGGAACATAGTAAGTGTCTATTATTTTTATAATGAAATATTTGGTTAAAAGGCCATAAATAACTCAAAATTTGTAAAACTAACCATTTTCATGTTTTGATTCTTGAAGAATGACTCATTGTGAGCAAAAATGTCCTTTGTCATTTCACATATTTATATATATCTATGAAAAGAAAAGATTATTTTTACAAAAAAAATAATTATAATATTTTTGTCAAAATGAAGTCAAAGATAAGGGTTAAATTTTCAAAATTTAGCTTTCAAAAGTTCTTCTAATCAAAATCACCATTTTATAATTAGGCACATTTACTTTATTTTAGCTTATGCCTTAAATATTAACAAGTTTGCTCAACCATTGTGCAGTGGCTATATGTCACCCAGAGTATATAATACCAAGGCATTTCTCTACAAAATCCGATGTATTTAGCTTTGGAGTACTATTATTAGAGATTGTGAGTGGAAGAAAGAACTACAGTAATTACCATGATGAACGTCCTCTCAACCTCATAGGATACGTAAGTTAAATAAATTAGTATGTTTCCATCACACCCTTTTATGAATAAGACTTGTGAATTGGTATAGAAATAATTATTTTATAACTTTGGATGTCGAGTAACTTATCATCCGCCATTGGTGGTATAGAAATAATACTAACATATATAGTATATAACTTTGTATATTGTTCAGGCATGGGAATTGTGGAAAGAAGGTAAAGACTTAGAGCTAATGGATCAAACATCATGTGATGATTCAAGTCCTAATAATGTAGTGAAAAGATGCATCCATGTGGGACTCCTTTGTGTGCAAGAAAATCCAAAAGATAGACCCACTATGTCAGATGTTGTTCTTATGCTTGCAAATGAAGGTATGAGACTATCTCTCCCAAAGCAACCTGCATTTTTAATCAGGGGAACTGAACAAGAGCTAGAGATCTCTAAAAGAAACTTAGAGAATTGTTCTCTTAATAGTGTATCAATATCAGTGATGGAAGGTAGATAAAGATCCCAAGATTTCTTCAATTTACATTATGATGAGCAATCTTTTAGATGAGAATTTCTTTTTGCTTTGTAACATCAAGCATATGTTACAAGTGATTTATCATCATAAATTAAGTATGAAATCCTTCTCTTTGTGAAGTTGAATGGGAACATTATGAAGGTTTGAAAGAATTTCTGTGCACATTTAAAACTATTTTGGCTAACATTATTTTTTATACTTCAATTACAATATATTTGTCTTTTTGTTAGTCATATGTTTCTGCAACAATATATTTAGAGAAACTTAAGTTAATTTGCATGTACCCTATATAAGATCCGAGGATAATGAATGGAAAATCAAAATATTCCTAAGACCCGTGGCACTAAGGTGTTTTTGTTTATACTTAATAACCCAACCTTTTTTGAAGGCCTTCCCATGCCTTGCTCATGTCAGATATGCCCCACCACGTCTGCATCCATCTAATTCCTTTTTATCATGGTTATAGCAATGAGCCATGGCATTGCACCCTTTTGTAGAAAAGGAGAAAAGGAGAAAAATAAACTACCACCCTAAGCCGATATCAAGGAAGGAATCCAAATGTTTCTTTTGTAGAAAAAAGGGGCACGTAAAAAAAGATTGCCCATATTCAAGAAATGACTTGAAGAGAAAGATAAATCAACCTCATTGTTTTATTCTGAATCTAATATGACTTCAATACCCTTTTTAATGCAAACTAACATGTCATAGCATTATACCTATATTGAAAGCTGTCGAATCCTTTGATGTTATTGCAAAAATGAGATAGGCACTATAAAGGGAAGCACTGTCTAGCCTCAAATCATGTTACGTCGTGAATTACATATTTGAATGTGGTATAGCAAGCTTAATTTTATCCTTATCGTTGTCCAACTTTATTTAATTGTAACAGTAGCTTAATTTTAGCCTTACCATTAACATGTTTACTAAATTAAATTCTCAATCACTCTGTATATATTTAGAACTTCTATCAATGAAAGGCATCGAAAAATCTATTATTTTACATGGTATCAGAGCCTAGGTTATCAATAAGTCTCGGTCCATCGGAAAACTCAGTTGTCGCTCACTCAGGCTGAGGCCCGGATGTGTGAGGAGGAGATTGTTGGGTTATCCCACATTGGTTGTGGAAGGGGTTGGTGATGAATTTATAAGTATGAAAGCCTCATCATGAGCTAGCTTTTGTTTTTGGATTGAGAAGGCCCGAGATCACCCTGTCGCCATTGGCCTTTGAGGTTGCACGACCTTACAGTTGGGCGTGATGCATATCGAGGCGCTTGGAAGCCGCGACAATGTTTGCTTGTTCGCCAGCTTCACAAAGGCGAAGCATTTTGCCCGTGGGCCTCAAGTTAACTAGCGAAACTGTGGAGCCAATGTGATGGTCGTCGCTCCAATAACATTTATGGGAGGCCCAATTATTCCAATCGGCGTTACCATCCCAAATGCCAACTCTGTGATCAGTTGGGCCACATTGCCAAGTCCTGTCCTCAGTCCATTCTCACTGTGTTTCAAATCGTGTACTACCGCGCATCCTAGCGGAAGGATAAAAAATTGGTTACTTGATTGGTACTTCTCATGGCAATATCACGGGTGATCTTTCCAATTTATCTATTCATTCGAATATGATGGGATGTGAAGTAATTCTCGGTGATGACCTTTCGGGTTTAGCGATCTCACATACTCCGGTCTTTGGCTTTGCACTCTCCTCCTTGAACTTGCATTGCGTGATACTCTTTTGTGTTCCAAACCTTTGCAAAATTTAATTTCCATTCATCATCTCACCAAACAAAATAATGTCTTTGTTGAATATCATCCTTTTA
Source organism: Tetrastigma voinierianum (assembly GCA_016808115.1). Lineage (NCBI taxonomy): Eukaryota > Viridiplantae > Streptophyta > Magnoliopsida > Vitales > Vitaceae > Tetrastigma > Tetrastigma voinierianum. Next base: position 146,059 of record JAEQBH010008018.1, on the reverse strand, counting down.
TTTTGTATGAAGACGAATCTCGGGGTGATTCTACTAAAGGAGCATGTAACAATGGCATCTACACCTTCGAATCAATAGTAGCATCAAAAGGTTGCTAAGTATTGCATGACGGACTTCTATTGATAGATGGCACAAGCGTCTTGGGCATCCTTCTATTAAAATTGTCCATCATCTTGTTAAAAAATTTTCTCTTCCTATTTCATCGACTAAAGCTCATCAACAACCCTTTCGTGTCAATAGTCTCCAAAGTCATGAGCCACTTGAACTTATTTACACTGATGTGTGGGGTCCTGCTAGTTATACTGGAATTGATGGATCAAGATATTACCTTATTTTTGTTGATCATTATACAAAATATATATGGTTTTATCCAATGGTCACTAAATCCGGTGTTTCTAAAAATTTTCCACATTTCAAACGGTTTGTTGAAACCCGCTTTCAAAAATCAATCAAAACATTATACTCCAACAATGGTGGTGAGTTTGTACTTTAAATCATATCTCCTACTTCCTTGGCATAACTCAACACACTCTTGCTCCCCACACACGCAACAAAATGGTGTCTCTGAACGTCGTCGTCATCTCGTTGAAACAGGCCTTACACTCCTTCATGATGCCCATCTTGATTTCTCTTATTGGCCTTATGCCTTTCAAACAGCTTCCTACCTCATAAACAAACAGCCCACACCTCTTCTTCAGGAAAAATCACCTTTTGAAGTCCTTTTTGGTCAAACACCAAATTATTTGAAATTAAAAAGTTTGGATGCATTTGTTATCCTCTCACACGACCCTATAACTCAAATAAAATGCAGCCCAAATCCAAAGCATGTCTTTTTCTAGGCTATTCACCAACTCAAAATGCATACAAGTGTCTTGAACCTCAAACAAAAAAATTTCTCTTCTCCCGGCCACGTCTTTGTTTGAGTGAAACCGAATCGATCCGGCCTCTCTCGGCCACGGGTCTTCCGTGCTAACCCAGAAACCTCCAGACCCTCCCCCATTTCTTCCTCTCTTTTTCGGTGCCCACCAGTTCGCAGTGTCGTCATCACTGGCGCCCGGCGCACCAACATCATTGCAACCTTCGGAAGGTTCACCTGCCATTGTCGCGGCCTCCTCAGGTACTTTCGGACCCTCTAGTTCTTTACTTCATGATTCCTTGCCCATTATAAATCACCCCTATCTCATCCGACTCCTCCTTTAGATGATACTAGGACTGCTTCTCCCTTAAATCTTCCATCCCACTCTCCTATTCCTACTCTAGATACCCATCTCGGTCGATTTTTCTCCTCCGTCTTGGTTTCACAAGCCCTCCCCAAGCCAGATTACTCCTTTTAACGCCTCTAACATGACCACAAGATCAATTAACCAAATCTTCAAACCCAAACAAATCCATACAGTGTCCAAACATCCTCTTCCCCAAACCATTGAGCCAACCAGTGTGAGCCAAGCCATTTCTCAACCTCACTGGCGTGAGGCCATGTCCACTGAGCTCACTACTCTAATGAAACATGGGACTTGGGACCTAGTTTTACCACCCTCAAGCGCACACCCAGTGAAATTTTGTAAGTGGGTCTTAGAGTAAAAGGCATGCTGATGGATCCGTGGACAAATTCAAATCTCGTCTAGTTGCTAAGGGTTTTGATCAACGCCCTGGTATTGATTATAAAGAAACCTTTAGCCCTGTGGTCAAACCAGCAACTATTAAACCTGTCATTATCCTTCTTTGTCATGAAGGGTGGGATTTGAGGCAAATGGATGTCAACAATGCCTTTCTAAATGGTGCATGCTTGAGGCTATTTTATGGCACAACCTAGGGTTCAAGGACTTGTCAAACCTAATAACCATGTTTGCGGGTTAAAAAGGCGTTACGGGCAAACAAGCTCAGCGGGCTTGGTACACGGCACTCAAAATGCATTCTTCAATTTGAGTTTTCAGTTCAAGGCGACTCCTCCTCTTCATTTACAGTCAAAGGCTCGATCTTTGTTATTTTCTGGTTTATGTTGATGATCTTGTTATTACCGGAAAATATTCAATTCTCGTGGCCAATATTATTAAGCAGCTGGGTGATATGTTTTTTTCTCAAGGATATGGGTTCTCTTCATTTCTTCTTGGGGATTGAAGTAATTCCTACTCGGGTTGGGTTATTTCTCTCACAACATAAATATGTTCGTGACCTTTTAGCCAACACAAGTATAAGTGGTGCTAAAGATGTCTCAACCCCTCTCTCTACAACTCAATCCCTTCAATTGATTGATGCTTGCCCCATTTAAAGTAGACTGACTCGGGTTCGTAGAATAATTGGCGCCTTGATACCTTTCCTTGACACGTCCAGAGCATCTCATTTGCGGTCAACAAACTTTCGGTTTATGCACAAACCAGCTAATCCTGGGCGACAACAAAGGCTTCTCCACTACTTAAAGCAAACCACTTTTCATGGTATTAAGATCCACAAAGCTAGCCTTCCCATATTAAGAACATACTCCGATGCCGATTGGACTCGAAATGTGGATGACCGCACGTCAACCTCTGCCTATATCAGTTTTTTAGGCTCTAATCCCATTTCTTGGAGCTTAAAGAAACAACGGCTAGATTACGATCCACAGCGGTGAATGCGAGGCCCTAGCTAATGCAGCTTTCGAGACAATGTGGTTGTCCACTCTTCTTAAGGAACTATCATTTCCAGTCACAGAATCTCCCCAGCTGCTTTGTGATAACCTCGAAGCCACACATCTCAGTTTTAACCCAATCAATCATTCACGCATGAAACACATTCAAATCGACCTTCACTTTGTGCGTGACTTAGTGCATAAAGGAAGCCTCCAAGTTAAATATGTGCATACTCAAGACCAAATAGTTGATCTGTTAACAAAGCCATTGTCAAGACAGCGCACGGAATTGCTACATAACAAGATTGGTCTTACCGATGGAAGCTCAATCTTGCGGGGGCATATAAGGGAAGCACGTGTCTAGCCTCAAATCATGTTACATCCTTTATTCTATATTTGAATATGAGTATAGCAGTAGCTTAATTTTAGCCTTATCGTTATTGACTTTATGTAATTGTAACAATAAGCAATTTTAGTTTTACCATTAACATGTTTATTAAATTAGACTCTCAATCACTCTATATATATTTAGAACTTCTATCAATGAAAGACATTGGAAATCTATTATTTTATAGGCCCTTTACTAAGAAAAAGAAAAGAAAAATAAGAGAGAAATGAATGAAAGGAAAAAAAAAAAAGGTTTCGCCAAAGGTAAGCTTATCCCATGGGGAACATTTCTTACTTTTTCTTGCAAATCCCACGCCCGGTTGTCATAAGTTTTGAGCCTTATCATCTTTCAAGTAAATGCAATGCCATACGATATGAACGCAAATGAGCAATTGCATAAGAGAGATCTTTCCCTTTAAAAAAAAGGGAAAAATATGTTATGGGTCTTCATTTCAATTTTATGAACAAAAGACTTAAAACCAATGCCCAATGTCTTGATTTCAAAGATATTTCATAAAAAGAGTTAGGTACAATCTCAGGATACCTTGAATACTATCATCGTGTTGGAGTACGTCTCATCGCCAAGGTTGCGATGTCATACGCACACTTTTATGAAATATTTTTTAATTCGGGGCCACAACATTAGTTTAAATGTCTTTAGTCTAAATTTTATAATAAATTGACAAGGAACCCAGCATAATTTTCTAAAGAAGAGTTAGATGACAACAAATCATCAATGTATATCTCAACTCACGCATTATTGTGTTAGAAATGAAGGTCATTTGAGTATTTAAAGGTCAATTGGTCAATAAGACCTATCTCAAGTGGTTATGAGCTCACATGGGCATAAGGAGGGGTCCAAGGTTTGATAAATTTGTAAGAAACAAAATACTATGATGTAATAAAATATGAATTGTTAAAAATAAAAGCATAATTGGAGAAAAAGTCTATGTTTCCTAGGGAAAAAAATAATGTGAAAAATTATTTTTCTAAGTTTGGATGGCATGGGCATGAAAAAAATATCAAGGGAGATGTAATATTTCCGTATTACCTTCCTTGAAAATTAACAAGGAAAACAAGAGAGAAAGAACAGGGAAAGTTGTTTTGCAATGTGTAACTTTGGATTCCCTGTCATGTATATATTTTTTATATTTTTATATCCCTGAACAAGAGAGAAAATTATTAAAATTGTTAAAAAAGAAAATTTTTAAATGAATTTCTTTTTTTCCTATAAAATTTTTATGCATAACAAATCACTTTCCGGTTTTGAACTAACCCATCAAGACATTAACATGGGAAGTAGGGCTGATAAAATTTGACACGATAAGTGAACACGACACAAACCCAATACGGTTTTTGCGGGTTTTGGTTTAGTATAATCGTGTTTGGGTCATATTCGTGTTGATTTGCTTAACACGTTTAATAAATGGGTCATATTCGTGTTGACTTGCCTAACACGAATTTGATCCAAATTGACCCATTTAATTATTACATTAATTAATTAACCTATTTAATAAGTTATTTATGTTAAATATGAATTATTAATTATAATTTCTATTAATTTAAATAATAAAATTAATAAACATGTAAAATTTAATAGGTTATTTGTGTTAAACTTGTATAGATGATTAATTATAATTCTTATTATTTTAAATAATTAAATTAAATGAATCATATCCGTGTTGACATCTAACCTGAATAATAAATGCATTCGGGTTTGGGAATTTATGAGATGTTGATATATTTATTATTCGTGTTGGGTTTGGATTGACAAATATTGATACGATGTCTTGTATATTAATACTTAGCAATTCTGGCTTCATCAACACTTAAATTATCACCCAATAGAAAGTATTTAGTATACACTTTCCATGTTTTTGAAATACTTGCATCAACAAAGTATCGGTATATTTATGAATTAATACAAAAGATTTATTCCTATCAATCAAAAACTAAAAATATTAACATTTTTTTTAAAGATAAAATAATTTTATTGATTCAAACTTGCAATAGATAGATGGATCCAAGATACAAATTGTTAAAAACCATAAATGATGTAACAATATCTAGGTTAATAGCATAATAAATCGATATAACACTTGCAAATTGGATAATATATGACTAGAATATTTACGACTTCAGTTCTTAAACATACTAACGACCATAATTTGATATATTTGATTGATTGAATATGCTTTGCCATACTGAATCACCCCACACAAATAAAGTGCAATTGTAGAGCCCTCAGATGGCTGCTAAGTGGTAGCCATTAAAAGGGGTTTTCTTTTTTGTCTTTAGTATAAAAAATTATCCTTTTAGGGTTTAAAAAATGGGGTTTTATGGTACTTTTTCTATCAGTACTGAGCTAGAACTTGCTGGAATCGTTAGGCCGATCAGTCAAGCCGGATCGATATACAACCTGCACATAAAGGGTGGTTCGGCGGGGGAGTATCAACCGCCTCTCCGATGCCTAAATCAGTTTCTTTCTCATGAAAGGGAAAGAGATCAATTGTTGATGGTTTTGTGATTGCGTACATTTCTTTGGTGGAATTGATCGGTATTTATCACGAGTGATCACGATGACTTTCCTTGTTAGACGGCGATATGGTTGCTTCCCAATTGGGTAGGGAATCCCTCTTTCCTTATCGTTAACTGAATATTAAAGGATAATTAGGGAGCTGTGATTGTGAGAGATTCTTCCTCCCTCAATGAGTGGAGAGTGGATCATAGAAGCTGGGTACTTCCCTTTTATACGTCTCGTTTGGAGGATGGTAGACCATCCATGTTACCTATTTATCCGACGGGGTGGGGTTAGTTCCCAACCGGGGCTCGCGCCTTAGAAATGATTGGGGTGTTGTCGTGGGCCGAGCCCTCATGTTGGGCTCGCTTCCAAGCCTGCCACCTAAGCCCACCTTAAACCTTGTTCGTGGTTTGTCTCTTAGGTTTGCGTTCTAGGCCCATACACATGTTTTTTAGTCATCATCAGTTGCCCCCCAGCTCTTGGCCGAAGCGAGCTTTGGTAAGGGCTGAATCATTTCTTGGATCGGGTGTGGATTCCACGTGGCTAATCAAGGATGGCTGATCAGGGCTTTGTCACCGTCAATCGTTCTATGATGATGATGGCTTTTCGTACAGCACCCATTTCGCCTGACGTTCAGGTGTTTTTAGAAGCACTTGGTACATTTGAAATGTATTCCCCTGTTCTTCAAACCTCTTTCTCTATGGTCTCGAATTTTTCTTTTTCGAAACTTCTCTGATCATCGCTCAAGACTGCTCTTAGTGGTTTCTGTTGTTCTATCTCGCTTTTTGTTCTCTTCCCTAGTTTGGTACGTCTTTCTTCTTCTTCCCCTATTTACCTTTTCTTGTTATTTCGTGGGTCCCTGGTGGTCATTGTTTGTCTCCTCTCCTCACTTTTGTTGGAATTTTTATCAGGCTCACTTTAGCCTTGGGGAGTTATTGCTCTGACTTTAGGGTTATTAGGGCGGGTTTGGATGGGATTTTGCCTCTTTATCATTTGTTTGACCTCCTTATACTTGCCCAATCATGCATACTTCCTCTAGGCCCAATCGTTCTTCTGGTCTGCGCCTAAGGGGGAAGGCCCGATGAGGAGTCTGAGTTAAGATAGATCGAAGGTGGATCCGATAGTCTTATCGTCGTGGTCGATAGAGCCCCTCCAGCAGATCATCCATCCCCATCTGGAAAAGGCAAGGGAAAGGTTAGTGAGATTAGGTACCCTAGTGGTTCCGAATATTTGAAGGCTTCCGTGAAGTATGGGGGCGTCGTGGGTTCTAGTCGGGTCGAGCTCCTTTATGAAAAAACCTCCGTTACCCGCTATAGACCCCCTCTTGGCGTTCAAGTCTTGTGCCCTGATCTTCTCACCTCCTACATCATCTGAGTTCCAGATGATACGCTTCTTTGAAGCTGACCTTGAAACGTCTCACTTTCCTCTGCACCTTTAACAAGAGCGTCTTACGACGCTAGCGTTTGCTTGTCCCCTTTCTCCCAATTTCTAGGTGTTTTGAGTCCGGCCTTACGGTCGTTTTTGGAACAGGGCCTCAGGGTTCCTAGCATGCTCTCTTGTTGGACTTCTTTAATGTGAAAAGGCCATGGGGTTTTTTGTGTATTTCGAACTCACGATGCCAAGGCGATCATCTCGGATCTTACGTACTCCACAAACCTTTGGAATGAGCGTTATTTTTCATCGGTGGTCGTGGTGGGATATAATCTGCCTTTGGCAAGGAGATAAGAAACGGCATTCCGACCGTTTGGACTACCCCCGAGAACCTACGTGAGCTTCCGTTCGTGTTAATTGGGTTTAGCCTTCGAAAGTCATGAGGTGTTTCTAACTTTGCTTTGGTTGTGCTGCCTTCAGGTATCCGTCCCGACCTCAGTTCCGAGGATGAGGAGGTGAAGCAACAGTTAGCCAAGTGTCTCCCGCGGGCGTACTCTGAGCTGATTAGATCAAATATTCCAAGGCCTTCTGGTGTGAACCCTTCTCGACCCCCTGCTTTGAGGCCACTTTTCGCCCTGTATAAAAGCCTTCGTGAGGGCCTTTTCTTTGTGAAACCCACTTGGGAAGAGAATCAAGCCCGAGTTGAGTCATTGGCAAAGAAAAAGAGAAGCATTAAGCGCAAAGCTCAAGCTCCCCCCGAGAGCAGCCTCACAGTTTGGGGTAAGATCCCGAGGTTGGGAGCATCTTCTCCACCGTCGACTGCCAAAGCGCAGGGTTCATCTGACCAAGTCCCGGCGAGAGGTTAGGCACCTCCTCCCATGGCCAAGGTGTCTAAGGTGGCGGGTCTGAAAAATCCTTCGAGGAAGACCGTAGAGCCTCCTCTAGAAGTCCTGCCCATTTTTGTTTGGAGTCCCTTAGCGCAAAACGCCAGGCTTCCTCCTATGACATCGGAGGTCGGGGGAAAGGATTGCCTTGGAATTGAGGGGGATGAAGACTCGTTGCTTACTAACTCGGAGCTCGCCGCCGGGGTTGTATCGTCAATCATACGAGACTCTGACTTCAAGAGGGCGGATGCCATGTCTGTTGAGGAGGCTCTAGCCTTATCATACGTGAAACCCGAAAATCCGAATTTTCGAAAAGTAAATATTAATTTCGGTCGAGAAATCAGGAAAAAAAATTCTTTTTGATCTCGATGACGAAACGAACTTCACCGCTGGAACCGTCTCACGAAATCTAGCTACCACGTCGACCCGAGGCAAATAAATTCCACATTTTTCGAGGCACCGGCAGTAACGCGACACTCGCGCAATTGAGCGCCAAGATGAGACACGTGTCGAGTGGAGATTCAGGTCAAACAATGAGCCTGGCATAATATTATAGGTGACATGTGGCATCATGTCATTAGAGGAAAATCCATTGTAGATGACAGAGGATAAGGAAACTCAAGAGCCAATTAAAACTGGACATAAGTTTAGAGTGGATATTCTCTCGCCCATCTTGGACCAAACAGAGGGATGGGAGAAAAGAAAAGAGCAGAAAAGAAAGAGGAAGAAAAAGAGAGAGTTGTAGAGAGAGAGAGACTCCACCTTCTCTCTAAGTTTCCTGACGATCGGACCATTGGTTTCAGGCGGAGCAAGAGGAGGATTTCATCCTCACGGCAAGAGCTTCGCATAGAGACCAGAGTTGAAGAGTTTTAACAAAACCCAAGAGGTGTGGGCTTTCCTACTTGGTTTAATTTCATTCCAAGGGCCATTCAAATGGCATGAGTTGTGTGGGAGGCCGTGAGTGGTTACAGGAACATCCCAAGACCTCGGGGATGCTAGGCCTGATTCTTGATCAAGCTCGACAATCCAAGACCTGACTTTTCGATCAAGTAATTGTCCTCAGGTGTCATTTCACGTGTTAGAAAGTGCCAAATGAATAATGGTGTTATTACCCTGACCTGGCGGAATGTTTGGTTGTGTTTTGAACCATGGGAAGCTACCATATCATGTGGCACACATTAACCTGACTTTTAACCTATTGGGAGGAAATAAAAGTGGGCAAGTGAGTCCTTCGTGTAAATTGTACACGCTGCTGAACATGATGTTGGGGTTTTGAATCCTCAAAACGATCCGAGCTCGCTGGCGGTCCGTTTACCCCGGCTATCCCAATGGAAGGGCTGTCTACCGGGTCGCTTAGCCCCAAATGGGTTCACCCCCGATGGGTTCCACTGGATGGCTAGTTAGATCCCATGACCTCCAACTGAAGGTCATAAGTTTCGGTCCGGTCCCTGCTTTCGTGTTCTCGACTCCCATGGAAAGCCCACGAGTCAAGGATCTGTTCTGATGCCTTATGCAAGTGGGCACTGGACAGAAGGGGCAGGCCCCTGGAGTATGTCACTGCTCGGTAGGGTCAGCTTTGTCATGTGACTCCAACTGGTTATCATAACTCTTCGTCCAACTCCAATTTAGGTGTTATTAGACTCTATGGAAATCCCATTGAGTCAAGATTCAACTGCATTCTCGTGGAGGGCATCGTACTCAGATCCGGCTAGAAGGCCCCGTGCGTCGTAGGTCAGTCTCAAGTGTTTCGCCTAGGGTCATGTGTGACCTCCAACTTCTGGCTGCTCATAACTTCTTCGTCCGAACTCCGATTCTGGGTGTTTTTTTTTGGACCTCATGGTTCCATTTAGTAAAGATTCCATCCATCTACCTGTAGAGGGCATTGGGTACCGGAGCTGGCTGGGAAGGGGATCCCGGGAAAGTTGGGTAGGTTGTCCGGGTAGGCTGCCTAGTCATGTGTGACCTCCAACTTCGGAAGGTCATAATTTCTTTGTCCGAACTCCGATTTGAATGTTATTGGACTCTATGGAAACACCTTTTAGTCAAGATTCCAGAAGTACTCCTGTGGAGGGCATTGGGCAAATCGGAGCTAGCGCAGCGGCCCCTACAAGTCAGGTCAGTCCTGGTAGGTCAGCCTACCATGTGACCCAACTCTGGTTGTCATAACTTCTTCATCCAAACTCCGATTCGGGTGTTCTTTGACTCTATGGAAATCCCATTGAGTCTAGATTCTATCCATATACCTATGGAGGGCATTGGGTACCGGAGTTGGCTGGGATGGGGCTCCCGGTCAAGTTAGGTAGGCTGTCCGGTAGGCTGCTTAGTCATGTGTGACCTCCAACTTCAAAAGGTCATAACTTCTTCGTCCGAACTCCGTTTCAGGTGTTCTTAGACTCTATGGAAAGCCCATGGAGTCAAGTTTCCATACATGTACATGTGGATGGAATTAGGTGATCATAACACTACTGAAAGTCTATGTTTTTCATCAAGTGTGAGGGTCAGATGGTCAGGTCAGGTGAATAGTCGGATATACTTACGACTCATCAGATGGCAATGCTTGCAGCTAACAGACATATGGTATAGATCAGTTTATGGAGGCCATGAGAGGCCATACTGTCGAGTCCCAAAAAAGTTGGGATTAAAGGACAGAGGATATCTATGACTAGCTTCACAGCCTAAGACCGTGGTGGTCAGTTTGAACCGAAAAACTAAAAAGTTTTGCGTTTTCTATTGCTTGATGTCAGATGGATGGATTGGAACCAACCGTTCATGTTTGTGAAGGGGTCGTGAGGTACCCGTGGATGGGTCCAAGACAGACCTCGTTGTGTGTTATTGCTTGTATGAATAACATGCAAAGTAGAATATGACATGTTAATGTATGTTGTAATGGCTGCATAACATGGGTTATACATGGATGTTAATTATATGTACCAATTATAATTATCCATGGTATGTGAATGGTTCATGTAGTGTGCATCATACGTGTAACATGAGAATTGCAGTGGCATAATTGCATTGCACATGCACTAGAACATCGCACATGTGAGTGCATGGTTGGGATCAACACTGTGGTCGGGTGTCTGGCTGAGTGTCAGCTGGTACACGGCTTGCGGATCAACACCGTTTACGTGTTGATTGCTGGCTCACAAGGGACAAAGTCCAAATGAGTCGCGACCGGGTTAAGGAAATGGTACAAGATAATTATGCCGGTATTATGTCAAGGATCTCCCTGTGGTGAAAGACCCATCAATTACGGTCGCACATACCCCAACGCAGAAAAGGTCGCAGTGTCTCAAGCTATGGAGTCTGGCCAGGCGACACTGCAAACTTAATACCTACAAAAGGCGCATGGTTGTAAATGAAAATGTTAAAAGATTAAGAAAAATCTTTGGTTGTCATTGGAAAATGACAATAGTTCACACTTAGAATAGGTAGGTGTGAGGAGCCGCGAGTGACTCAGATAAGGGCATGATGACATTTCATGCACTACATAAGGACATTCATGCAGACATTTTACTGATGTGTGTTTTCTCTCAGGCAACCATTGCATGTGCACTTAGGTGGGGAGTAACCCTTGTACGAGATTATCACTACCGGCTTTGTCTCACCTGGGCCGTGGGATCCCCTTTAGGTACACGAAGAGGGCGCCCTTCGAGGCCGTAGTACAAAGAAGGCTGTGTCAGGCCTCGAGAGCATTTTGTAAAATATATTAGAACAATCTACTTAATATATTTTGGCATGTGGAAGCCGTAGAAGAGTTGTACATCAAACTCTTGTAAAATATTATAAGAAAATGGTTCTTGTAAGAAAATATACAGAATTGGTCTCGATATATGAGATATGAGTGTGATATCAAGCATCTGATATTCACAAGTTTCTATAGTCGACGGTTATCAATCTGACCCTGGATAGGGGCGTCATACCTGTGAGCGCCACTATATGTCCATACGTCCTTATTTTTTCGTTCCATCGTTGTTTTAAACTATCCCTTAATTTTATCTTATTTCTGCAGATGGCTACCTATATGAAAAGCCTGGCGAGGAGGGCCAGCTTTACCGAGGGCTCTGATAGAGCAACGAAAGCGTATAAAGCCAAGGTTGCCTCCCCACTCCTCGAGAAGGCCGACCTTCCGAGTTCCGTATGCGCGGCCTTGTCGAGATGTCGTGGAAGTATGAATCCAACTCTCAAGCACACCACTAATCGCGGAAAGTACGTCAAGATGAAGAGTTAAGGCTCCGGGCGAAACAGGGCTGTGGAGACGAGCTACTAGCCGTCAAGGACGAGTCACAGGTGGCCAGTGGATCAGCCACACGTGGTCCGGGACGAGCCGGCAGATCAAAGCCACGATATTTGCCGTTAGCCAAGAGGCTTCCGAGGCGAGGAATGCCACGGGCTTCACCAATGACCGCATCAAATAATATGCGTTTGCAACACGCTTGACCAAGTTTCACCTAAGTTTGACTGAGTTGACTGGTTTAATCAATTTGACTAGGTTTGACCAACACTTAGTAGGTTGATCAAAGTTGACTTTTTCGCTGATGAACACCTTGGGATGATTTAAGACACCATTTCAGTAGCCTACCGACATTGAGTTCATAGACTGGTCGACCGTCCAACCACCTAATGGCAAAATATAACCCCGGGTAATTTCAAAACTATAGTGTTTTAACAAAGTGTCCAAACCGCTCTTCTCACGCACCAAAGCGACCCAGTTCTATACAAACATAATTTGATGCCAAATGAAACCCTAAATTTCTAAAAAACATTTTGAACTCCAAACCCTAGAGAAGCTCTTCTAAACTTGTAACTCAGGAAAATATTTCGACCATTTGGCGCAGCCGTGGGGATTGGACCAACGAGGCACCACCGCCATTGTAGGCCATGGAGGTGCGCCACCTCCCGGGCGGTCACCGGCTGAATTTCAAGGCCAGCCGCTGCCGGACCAGTGCCGGGATCGGGGCGCGACGACGGCGGCAGCGTTAGATGCCGGGCATTTCATGATTTTTCGGCCATTTCCGGCCACTTCAGGCCACCCCATAGCTCCTTTCCACCATTTTTGGACCCTCTGAACTCATCCTCGTGATTCCTTTTTTTGATTCCTCAGGTTTGAAGTTAAATGAAAACAAAGTTGGCAAACGGTTAGATCGGAGTTTTCCAGCCACCACGTTGTTGGACCAAGGTAATGAATGCTGGGTTCTGATCTCTTGGAGCTTTCCATTGATATGTGGTTTTGTAGATTTTGGACGTCGTTTGGTTAGTTTTCCATTTTTAGGTTGTTTCGGGCAATTACCGAGATGTCGGGACTGAAATAGAGTACCAATTGATCAAATTTGGCAAAATTGAAGTTGTATTAGTGAAATTGGATGTTTTTAGGAATTATTGGACGGTTCAATTTAGAGAAATTAGCTCCGGGTGAGAAGCGTTTGGTATCGGGCTATAGAGGCGCCTTTGTATAATTGGGCTGTCGGAGTTCAATTTGGATGGTGCCGTAGTTAAAAGTTGATACAGGCGCTTGGGATATCCCGATGTCGTTGGTTCAATTAATTGTTTCAAAGTGGTAATTTTGTATTTATCTGAAGCGATCCAGCGTGGCGAGCGATTTGAGAAAGGATCAGGCGGCGTCATAAGTACGTAGAGTTGTTTATATGTTTTAAAAATGCTTTGAGGTGTATTACGATGCTATATTTATTGTTATTTATTACACTTTATAACTTATTTGATGGATAGTTGGTTGTGCATAAATAAGTATCAGTCTTTTATATAAACAAGTTATCATTTCATGAAGATTTTGTCAACGTTTTAAATGCTTGGAAGTTTTTGCAGTTCTGGATGATGTAGTATTTTTTACAAATATGTTGGAGTACGTGGATTGAGGTTTTAAACCACTTTGAAAGCCGATTGTTTTAAGAAAAGAGATTTTGAGTACTTGTGAGGTAAAGATCACATGTTGAGATGTTATATTATAATACGATATGGTTGGAAGTAAGTATATGTGATGGAATCTTTGTGTTGGTTGTTATATTATAATACGGTATCGTTGGATAAGTAACTAATGTGAGTGGGATCTTTTGTGTTGGTTGTTATGTTATGTCTGACATCGTTGGAAAGTATATGTGGTAGAATCTGGCATGTTTAGTTTATTTATAGGTTGATGTACCCATATGAGTACTAGAGGCATTGATTCATTATCCATGTGCAAGGTAAATGGGTTTTCCGCGGTGTCGTGAGGTTGGATTCAATCAAGCGGTTACATTATTTCCACGGTAGGTGGTCCGGTTTACCGACGGTTTATTGGTTGCCCGCGATTGTCGTGAGGTTGGTTCATCCAGCGGTTATATATATCATTTCCAGGCGGGATTACGGGTTTATCAAACGGTTTATTAGTTGTCGCGATTGTCGTGAGGTTGGATTCATCAGCGGTTATACGATATTTACGGCCGGTGAGGTCGGGTTTACCTACAGTTTGGTATTACGGGTTTTGCCGGTGTCGTGAGGTTGGGTTTACCCAACGGTTATATATTATTTCCACGGCCGTGAGGTCGGGTCCGCAGACGCGGTTCATCATTATTATTATTACCACGATACCTTTCGGTGAGGGTGCGTGAGGTGGGTATCCGGTTCTCCGATGGAGTACCATAATGCGATTATAATTGGTATATAATTACTGAGTATATGATGGGTATATGATACGGTTTACCTTGATGGTATGATGCGGTATATGATGGAGCATATAGTCTACGTTTATGATGAGTATATGGCATGGTTTATGATGAGTATGTAGTGCGGTTTATGGCGTATAAATCACGAGTTTATAGTGAGTGCATAGTGCGAATTAATAAAGGATATATGGTCACGGTACATTGTTGGGTTACGTATAGTAATAACCATTTAAGTTGGGGGTCGTGAGGTAGGGAGTCCCACTGTTTGTGAAGTGTTTATGGTACGGTACATTGTTGGTTTTCTGGGTAAACTGTAGCTATTTAAATCTTTATGGTTGTTGCATTTTCTTGATTATTTTCTTACTACAAATATGAGGTTATATAATTTTATGCTGATGGCATGTTGTGTGAAGCAGTTCGAGTTATAATTTCGGTTAAATTTTGAGCATGGATTTCATATTGTTGACTTGGTATAAGTTGAGTTTGTGAAATGATTTTAAGCAGGGAACTTTGCAAAAGAATGTAGTGAGTCTTGAAATAAGGAATTTTTTAAATTAAGACTTTATTTTCCTTATAAAATTATACCACTCACTGAGATTTGCTTCATCTCACGTTTTATTGTTTTAAATTAGTTCCCTAGGTCGGGCGGTTAATGAATCTACCTGCGCCGGCTTCGTCACTAAGTTCTCTGTGACTACGTGTTCTATCATCATCTTGCATTTATGTTATTGGACGTTATATATTTGTTTGTATACAAAAGTCGAACACTCTTAGAATGTTCGATCATAGTATTGAACTCATATAGTCTTATTATGTGTGTTCGTGGTTATGATATTCCTGCATTATGATAGGTCGGTCGTAGGTCAGTTGTCGTGGGATTTTCTATATAATTTGGGTATTATTGGTGCTACATTGTGTTTACTTCTTTTCTTAGGTGGGGTTCCATTGTGTATTCCCCACTATGGATCGTCTGAACAGGACTTCACTAGGCGGGACCACGGAGAACCACGGAAGGTGGCTGGGTGGATCTGTCATTCGCGGATATCTTGAGCGGAGGCCTTGGTCGGTCGGAAGGAAGGGGTGATTGGGGCGGCTTGAGGCATGCATGGGCCTGGGTGGCTTTGCTTTTAGGCGCAAGTGTAAGGTTTTCTGGGTTTAGATTTCCAGCTTCGAGTTCTGGCGAGGGAAGGCGGATGAATCGACTCGACGACAGCGGACCCCGTGTGTTCAGGTCTTTGACTTTGTTCTTTCCTAGTGAACCTAAGATTAGGGGCTCTGGTAGGCTCTCTACCTCGTCATTGAGACTTCACTAATTTACATGGTTTGGAGGTTCGGGTAACTGAGGATGCTCAAAGTCATGCTTTAGATATTTAGGCTTTTCCCTGTAGTTTCTACTTATTCTGTTAACTTCGGGCTCTGAGCCTTAGACTTCTATAATGTTGACCCTGATTTTTGTCGATATGCGAATATTTGCCATTATACCCTTTGGACCTTGAGTCTTCTTACCTGTCTTTACAACTGGGCTCTAGTAGGAATTTGTCGACTCCTTTAATGTGAGTTGTTGTGCGCTTAGCATCTCGACTCTAGTGGCTCTTAACAAAATGAAATTTCACTGGGCTCTTATTGAGTGAGCTCTTGGGCATAATGAGGCGAAATTGTGGCTCTTGTAGCGAAATTTATTGGCTTTTAGTGGCCCAGGCTACGTGGCTCTTAACAAGTTTGAGCTACTAGGCTCTTATTGAGGAGTCGGGACTCACAGCGACCTTCCACATTTCTTGGGCTCTTGTTGGAACTATTCGTGGCTCTAACAATATCAGAGCTCCACAGCGGGCTGCGTCTTCCTTCCGCCCAGGAAAGTGCGTGGTTTTAATGTAGGTCTATGGAGAGATCGAAGCGGACCACGTGACTTACTCAAGGTGTCGGCTTCTTTATAGATAATGCCTTCATCAGGGGTGTGTTGCCTCAGCTCCCGTTTTTCCTTCTACCTTCACCGGCCCGGGTTGAACTGTGATGAAACCAGGTTTTCCCGATTGCCCTTCTTGAAGTCTGTTTGGTGGTCATAGGTCGACGTTTGGTTTCATTGTTCTTCCATTTGTTGGAGTTGTTTTGTTCCACAGTCACCATTTATTTGGGTGTGTTGCTCCTAATCACGCATCAGATTTTACGCCTTGGTGGTCGGGTGCTGTGGTTACACCCACCCATTGTGAGGGTGGTGTTTGGGTGGAATGCTTGAGTCACTTCTTATATCTACCTCTCACTCTCACTGCTGGCTTCCTTTTCTTTCTTGTGGTTTTGCCAGTGGATTGTTTGCGATTGTAATTTTAAAGATGTAGAAACGGTTTGCTTATTGTAATTTTTTGAGATGTAGAAAGTGGTTTACTTATTGCCAATTAAAATAGCGTGATTCTGCGAAGAGTCACAATCTTTTGGAAATATGAATACTTGTACGATGTTTCGCATAACCTTCTAAGGCCCTTAGAGCCGAATTAGTTTAGATAAACCCGAACTCCTGGTTCTTTCTTTTTTATTTACAAGGTAGAGCGGTAGTAAACACAAAAACATTATTTGAGCAGTAAACTGACAAACTGTGTGATCTGATCGGGGTTTATCGGTGTAAGCTTGAGGTGCTCGGCATTCGGGAGTGATGTGAGGTCTGCCCTCTCTTTGGGTTCGACTCATCAGTTGCGGTGGATTATCAGTGATCACGATATAAGTCCCTCCCAGGTGGATCTGGTTTCCCTTGAGTGGGGTCTTTCATGGCGGCATGAGTTTTTAGCACTAGGTGGAGTGGACTTAAAGCTACTGGGCTGACTTTGATCATAGTACCTTGTTGTTTTCGTTGGTAGTCCTCGGTGGGTTTGAATTTTGCTCGCTTCTCCTCCAGAGATCAAGGTTTAAAGCGGGTGACTTTTCATTGTGCCGGCGCGTTTGTGAACTTAACCACAGGTGACTTGAGCGACCTCGGCGGGACTCGTGCCAGGTGCGAAGCGCTAAGGCGACCGGGTTTCTGGGTTGCATCACTTGCGTGTGATTACGTACACCTGGTACCTCGGTATTCTACCCATTTCCCTTTAGGTTTCCGACAGTCTTCAATGCCTTGAGAGTCCTTATAGTGACCTGGCATCAGTTGAATTGTGGATGGCCCCAGAGATGAATAGTCATTCTTGATTCAGGAGCTCAATGAGTTTTGAATTTGGGTTGTCGGCGCTTTCCATTATCAAATACCAATTCTTTTAGGATTAAGACCTCTTACGTAGTCGAGGGCCAAGTATGTCTAATCCCCACTGCTGAAAGGGTCAGGGGCTTATGATCGGGGTCAGTGGCTCGGATGGGAGGTGGGAGATCTTAGCATCTCTTGGCAGTTTTGCATTTCGACCGAGTTCTATGCGTCTTTGAGCATCATAGACCCAATGGCTGCCCTTGCCTCGGGTTTATCACGCGAGCCGAGCTCCCGATATGGTTGCCACGAGTTCCTTAGTGCGCCTCTAAATCGTAAATTAGCATCTTCGCTCTGTGCATTCAAGGAGGGTGCGAGAAAAACCTCGTTTATAAAGGGTCCCATGAGAGCGAGAATCTAGGCGACCTTTCTCATGGATTTACATTCACCTCCGCGGATCGCTTAGCGATGTCCATTATCAGTAGTCTAGATGGGGTCCATCGACTCATTGCTTGATCATGTTTGGGAAAATTTCTTATTATTTGATGTTGTTGAGGCTCAAGAGGGTGCTCGGCGGTATCGCCTATCTAGGTCTTCTGTGATCGTTGCTAACTGCCCGGGGAGCATGCTGTTAATTTCATGTCCTGAGGTGTATTTGACTTGGAACTCGTGCGAATTTTTGAAGCGGTCCACGTACCTTTTGAGGTAAAGGATCATTTTTCACCTAAGCCGTAGGAATCTTATCACCTTTCACCACCAGAATCGGCGCATACCTCAGTTGGTCGGCCTCCATGAAGTGGGTGAGGTTAAAAACACGACAATAGCAACTTCATATTCGACCGTTATTGGGGCTGGAACTGAATATGAGTGCATATTCCGTCAATCAATGAAGGGTCGAATCAACCTGCCTTCATGGCGATGCGGCCCATTACTAACACAGCCTCCGGATGGGAAGTGGGACGAGTTGGAGTGGTTTGTTAGGCTCTGTCGAGACCGATCCATGATGAAATGCGCGAAACTTTTCCTTTGATCGTTGTTCTTGGCTTATACCTAATGTCGAACTCACTCGACTCATGGCCCATTTACCCGATCTTCATGAGGTTTTGGTTTATACGATGTGCTTCATTAGGTGTTATGTTTTGGATCTCGATGGTGAGGCTTGGAAGTATGGTCGGGGTTTTCGGTGGTCTGTGCTAAAATTAGATTTTCCATCTTCGGATACCTTTCTCTTGCTCCTCCCGAAGTTCGGAGGTGATATGGGCCGGCTGCGGCTTTGCCACTCGGCCGGGGTGACACTGGTCGAGAAATCGAAAATGGCTAAGTAGGCGTGGGTTCACACCAGGCTTACTAGAATAGGGAGCTTAAAAGTAGGGTTTAGTCTTGAACGCCTGCTCCCGGTGGGCATCAGGTGGAAGGCCTTTTTCATAACTTGAAAGAAGGGCGACGCATCCTTGGATCTAAACATAAAAGCGACTCC
The DNA here is from genome assembly GCA_016808115.1 of Tetrastigma voinierianum. NCBI lineage: Eukaryota > Viridiplantae > Streptophyta > Magnoliopsida > Vitales > Vitaceae > Tetrastigma > Tetrastigma voinierianum. The sequence continues at coordinate 126,998 of JAEQBH010008018.1, read as the reverse complement.
ATGTGACTATTCTTCAGGTGATAATTTCTTTAGTGTTTGAGGGCGGTTGCATGTCGAGCACGACTTTTATCTTGTCTGGATTTGCCTTTATTCCACGGCTGTTGACTATGAAACCCAAGAACTTCCCTGAGGAGACTCCGAAGGCACACTTGGTTAGGTTTAACTTCGTCTTGTAGTCCTTCGGGACTGGGCAGATTCAATTTAGGTGGTTACGTGGAGCTCGGCCTTGGTGACTTGGTATGTCATCTATGTACTTCCGTATTGGATGTTCCGATACGTTTTCAGACGTGACTCTTAACCTTTAATAACATAGGTGGCCCGGCGTTGCTTCAACCAAAAGGCATCACGATAGCAGTACATTCCACGTTAGGTCACAAATGAGAGTCTTCTCTTGATCGTTGGGGTCAAATTCTGATCACGAATTATAACGAAAGCGTCGTGAAGCTACAGGCTCGTGGCAATAATGCGTCCACTATGAGGAATGATCAGGACGGAAACCGTCTTTAAATGACGGGATTAACATCGATGGTCGATACAGTCGCCGTTTTCCATTTGCCCGGATGAGAACCACATTATGCTCGATCGGGATAATCTGCTTCTTGGTGCTTCAGCGGACGGAGGAGTTCTTGACTCTTCATTGATTGCCTTCTTCCTTTCAGGGGCGGACTTCTTTTTTTCTATTTGACGGGTTTGAAGGAGGGGGTGACATTCAGCTTGTGGGTGATAACTACTGGGTCAATTCCTCCCATGTCCTCTTGCTTCCAAGCGAATACTTCCACATTTTGCTTTAAGAAGTGGATGAGGAGGTCTTTGACGTCCTTGTGGATCTAATGTAGGCGAGGTTTTCTGGTTGGTCGTCAAGTTGTACTGGTTCAGCTCTTCTGAGGGTGTTGGTCGGGTGTCCAATTCGTCTCTCATGTCAAGCTCATCCATGTGGACACTTTCGGCTTTTACGTTTTGTGTGTGTGAGTAGCATTCCACAGCTACCAGTTGGTCCTCCTCGAACCACTCCCTCGCCGTTCTCTGTTGGAGACTTGATAACCACTATGATAAGTGGGGCGTCCCTTAAAGCGATGAGAGAAGGCACGCCCGACTATCAACCTCATGCGCGAGGGCATCTATTATGAGGAACCTCTTGTCATTTGGCGTGCCAGGAACTCACAAGAGTGAGTACAATTTGGGTTGACCCAGTGGCGATGCTTTCCTAAATCCCGATAAGTGGGCACTCTTGGGTTCGGCTTCTCCTTCCTATACCATCTTATCAATGCTGATGCGAATATGATGTCATTTGAACTTCCATTGTCGTCGAACCACATTGCCTTTGTCTTGTTGGCGCGATGGCCCTTATCATGGGGATGTTGGCGACGCTGGTCGAGTCAAGAGGAGGTTATGGTGGTATCCAGTAGGGGAGCTTAGACGCGGCCTATACCTCAGTGTCTCCACGATCGATCTTGCGTAGGTGAAGGCTTCTGGCGACCCAGGATTCCCATGCCGGCGATCCCCAAAAATCACAGTGATCTCTCCCGAGGGTTTCGATGCGGTGGGGCATCGCGGCGAGGTGGTGGAGTAGTACCTGATTATAGTCTTCTAAATTCACGTAATGGCGGAATGTCCGTCGGCAGAATTCGATTTCTTTCTTCAGCTGAATACGTTCATACGTTACCGGTGCCCATGATCTCACACATGGAACTTCGTAGTACTTAGTCGTATCTCTTTTTCTTTGGGATTAAATCTTTATCGGGAGTCACCTTAAAACTTCTCATGATGCACCTCGTATGGGACTTGAGACAGAGTAGTCGGGGGGGTGAACCAGGGTGAATGCAGTAGTTGCGACTTGAAGGGTTGGGGTGGACAGCGATGTAGCGACCCGGCGGTCAGAGCCACGTTGGCGGATCCGACCGGCTCAAGGGACCCTCATTTAATTCTTTTTATTTATTGTTTTATTCATTTTCTTTCCAAAATGTCGCAACCAGAATCCCAGGCGGGCCGAATGGTAGATCCGGCGAAGCCGGTTTACTCGCGTCGTTTTATTTATCTTATCAAGCGTTTTATTTATATCATTTATTTAGAGTTCTCATTCACGGCGGAAGCATTTTCAATCGATGGTAACAACATTTACATTTATACAAACATATTTACATTAAGGCATTCCATGCCCCTTGAGTACAAAACAATATTTAGAGTTTAACTTTCGTTTGATTACAAAATATCAATGTTGAAAGAATCGATGTATGCTCGTAGGTATATACTTTAGACGCCGATATCTCTATGACTACTGCGCTTCTTGTTCTTGGCATATTATTACTGCATTTTCGATACTTGATGATTCAAAAAAAAACTACCCTTCATGTTTCATGCTTAGTGGTTCCTCACAATTCTTTATCTAACTCTGACATGCTTTTTATTCTATTTCAATGGTTATTATAAACAATACATGCTTATACATTTGTACCTTTTTCATTTACAAACATGCATTTTCAATGCCTTATTTCCTTCTAATTCATTTCTTACTTGAGATTTAAGCATATACTCCTTAAAGATGTATTTGGTTTGTCATTTTCATAATCAGAGTTTGTTATGTCAACTTGACTATTCGGTCATTTCACAGCGGATTAAGCGGTGAATCGTCTTGTTTTTCGACCGGTAATATAAGCTTTTGTTACAGCATTTGGTTCATCATCGCGGCGGACAACCGATTGATGCGTCGCGAAGTGGTCATTTAATAAATGTCATACATCATCATGACGGATGTCGATTAGTGCATCCTGCCAAGTGAGACATTAGCGATAATTCTTCCCATCTGCGGATGCGATTGGTGCACTGATTAGTACCCAGTACTATTTTTGAGCCACATTTTAGATAGGTTTGAGTGCTTTTTCTGCGCCTTAATCATATCGATAATGCCAATTAGAGTGTTCGAGATCTTCTTAATATCCTTATGCCCAGGTTTCAGAAGGTATTTTTGGTTATTTTGCGGGTTTTGCATACCTTGAGTTGATATCGAAATATGTCTTTGAATATGAAGATTGAACTAATTTATCGACCTTGAGCTGTTTCAAAATTAAATGAAGGAATGAAAATAAGTGAGAAATGATCTGAGTAGAGGATGCAATGTGGCAGTGAAACCATACAAACCAGGGAAATTTAAATATGATTTAGAAAATTTGTTTGGGATTCTCGAATTGTAATCATAGCGAAATTTCGCAATCTAACGAAATGAAAATTTCTCTAAACTAATTAAGTAAATCGCTGTGCCCTAGTTAAATTATAAGTTCAGCTATCATAAAAATTTCGGCTAGGCTAGCGAAAATTTAAAGCTATCATGAGGAATTGGTGGTGCATGGCAAATTTTCTAATTGCGTATCTAAATCTTGATTTAACAGTGTGAAATTCGTAGGCTAATTTCGCTTAACGAAATTGTTACGCTGCGAAATCTCTGCCTTGTCATCTTTGTGTAGTGTCTGAAAGCAGAGCCTCATTTTGGTATATTACTTTAGCACATCCCTTGTTTCCTTGAAATGTGGCTTTCTTGTATTTTCATACATTGGGTGGCCTATATAAACCCCCATAGTTTTTGTAACCCTAAGCAAAATTTTGGGGAAGAAATCTTTTGGCACATTTTCATTTTATGTAAATATCTCCCTTTGACTTTAGTTAGGGTTTCTTTTCTCTTCTCTCCTCTTTCTCTCGTTTTCTAGGTTGCAAACAAACCTCTGCTGGATGCTTAACTCGAGATGTAGCCTAAGCCTCTTAGCTTTGAAAGAGAAGGTAGCTAAGCAGTTTGTGGGGCACTTACGGGTTGTCCTCATGTGTTAAATGCTCACAGTCTTTGTATTTATGGTTCCCATCTCTTCTCGAACTAAGGGTTGAATATCATTTAATGTCTTATTGCTTTGTAGTACTTACCATGCTTTGGGATCTGATTGCATACTTATTGCTAGATGTCTTATTGTTCTTTGGGTAGCCTTCTGAGCCTTGAAATGAGGTTGAATCTCCAGGAGTTTTCAAATTGAAAATTTGTAAATGTATATTACGTGTTGACTCGAATAGAATGATTCTAAGTTAGGTTTTCTAGTTAAACAAAGATCCGGTTATGGCTTGGACTATGGGTTGCTTGTCATAAAATGAGGATAGAGGCAGAGGACACTTGTTTGCCTTATGTATCAAGTTAGCGACCTAAATCTTCAAGTTACTTTTTCACTCCACTTTCGGTTTCTGGGTTAATTAGTACTCAAAATACTCACCTTTGTTTTGAAACTAATCCAATCCAAATAAAAAGCTGCCATTTTCAACAACGATGCAAATCATTTGGGATGAAAACCCGTCCAGGTGTTCGAATACTGAACCGCTATCTTTGCGGTAAAGCATTTCTGGTAGTAGGAGGAACAGGATATAAATTTTGTTGATTCGGGATCACCCTCTTATGCTTACAGATCAAATGGCGCCGGGTTGCAGTGGATGGTGCCAGCTACGATGATAAGTTGAAGTGTACTTGCAATCCTCATTACACAAGTGAAGGTGACCTTTAATCCTTTTGTATCCCGATTGATGTAGCGCAAGTTTTCATCGCTGCGATGCCTGCTGCTTTTGTTTTGTTTTCATCGGTGGAGTTTTTATTTTAACTAACCTAACCTTTCGCAAAGTTGGTTTGTGCTCTTTGTTGTGTCTGGGGATTTGTGTAACGAGTTATTATCACGTCTTGGGACAGGAGAATGAATGATTACAAAGGATCATTCACATCGGTCAGTGCTCTGATGAAAACCATGGATCCTCTGCACGAAAAACAGCCGAGTCAATGAGTCCCAGTAGATCAATTGCATATAGGTCGATGAGGGACCACATCCACCCTCCACAAGTTGAGTGCCCTTCATGCATCGTACCTCTGTTTGAAGATGTAGCGGTGGGACTACTTAGGTACCCTACTCACACATATCATAGGTATGGAAAATGAAAATCATACACACGTATAAAGGGATTTTGAGAGTTTGCACTACCTTTAAGGAAGGTATGATTGACATGGATTTGCTAAAGCTAAAAGCATTTCCATTGACCACTAAGAGACGAGCCAAGATTTGGCTTAACTCACTGAGGCCCGAACCGCCGGCGAGGAGGCTGCGGGCGGGAATTTTGAAGAAGTTCTTGATTGCTCGCCAAAGACCGCCAATTTAGAGAGACAAATTGCACCTTCATTTCAGAGATGGTGAGTTATACAGTCTTTGGGAGAGATTCATGGAGATTCTCCGGTGCATGCCCACATCATGGGTTTGATACATGGATGTTAGTGAACCATTTCTATGGTGGTATGTCTCCTGCCATGAGACAATTGTTAGAGACCGTCAAATGGTAAAGAAGGGAGATTTTACGAGCGGCTTATCTACTGTGGCTCATGGATTTTTAAGCGCCAATTTGAAACTTCTAAGGGTTAGAATCATTAAACCACCTAGAAATGAAAAAAATGGGCCTCATTAACCTGGGAGGAATTTATACCTTGCCCGGAGGACATAGAGAAGTAAGCTAAATTTGACCTTAGCTAGGAAGGTGGAGGCTTGAGCGGCTCCATGGTGCGGGCGTGGTGAAAATCTGCAGACCAATCTCTCTGTTTCAATCCACTCCCCACCCGGAAGAGCAGTGTCAATATTTGCGGTGAAGGATTTGATGTCGAGTGTGTAAATCTGCTGGATTGTCTGAGGCCTGACAACTGTGCAGTGCAAACCTACAATTCAAGCGGAGAGTGCTTGCTCTCGGCGAAGCAGTACACTATACCTTTGAGTGCAGAAAGCCAGATTTGGTTTCCCAATCTCAACCAACCCCACCGCCCTGTCTCAGTAGAGTAACCACTGTAATTTGGCAAAGTAGTAAACAATTTAGAAAGCAAAAAAGATAATGTACAGCGCTTACAAGAATTGCTCTTGTAAAAACACCACAAGAACAAAAAAACAAATGAAGCTGGCTATCTAAAACAAAAATTAATAACTATTCGTCAAACCATGAGTAGTCATCAGCGGTAAGGCCAGATAAGTGAAAACAATATCACCTTAAGGGTGGAAAGAGGTTGATCAGCCCGTACCTAACTTTGTTGAAGAAAATGAGGAAGAATTTGGGCGAACATTTTCTGAAGGAGGATTGATGATGCCGCGTGCCCTCTGACTCTGACACTTCTAGAAGCAAGAAGAAGGCATGAAGCGACGGGTATCTTAGAAGTCTAAAGGCGGTGAAAATTATTATACCTTTTGGACATCATCAGCAGTTAAAACTCTCATGAAGTTTTGAGAATCTCATCTGTTATGAAGGAGTTGGGCATTAGAAAAAGGCATTTCTTCTTGAACAATCAGAGTGCAATCAGCGAAATCGATCAATAAGGATCTGGGATCCCCCACAATTTCATTAAATATTGGTGGGACTTGTGTAGACAAATCCTTTATGATTGGAGCGGTGTGAACCTAACTTTTTGTACTCTTGTGTATAATACAGTTATAGTTTGGTGATTTCACAAACCTCTTGACATCCACATTATCATTTGGGTGATAGATCTGGGTAAAGACCCACTGAGAGATGTTGAGATATCTTGTTGAAATGAATGTAAAATTCACTACGATGAATTTTGTTGTGCCTTGCTCTTGGAACTAAATCACAAATGAGCCGACCATGTGCCCAATTATATCTGAGATATTTACGGCCCCTTTGCCCGGTGTCATCATTCTTTGGAATCAGATCATCTGACTTACGTTTGGTAACATGACATTGGAATTGAACATATTCCACGCCGGGCAATAACCTGAGTTGGAAGAAGATGAGAAAATCAAATGATGATGGGGGTTGGTTCAATTAGAATTGACATGCGAAGCTAAGTGTCGGGAATTGCGAGAATAGTCGGTCGAGGTGAAAGAAGAGGTTTTGGTATTGCCTTGATTACTGAAGGGTGAATTGTTCGATTCAAAGTCCATCGGTGAGAAACGACAACGATGAAATCAACCCACGAAGGATTATTTCGAACCGCTAAAAGTTGAGGAGATCATTCTCGCCAGGCCTCATAAATCGATGCAGTCGTTTGGTTCGGTGTTTAAATAAATTCGCGTTCGACATTTCCTTTTGTTTGTTCGATAATTTAATAATTTGGTTATTTTAGAAAGTTTGTAACTTATGATTTCCATATTTGATAACTTTGTTTATATATTATAGTATTTTATATTAAATTTTAATTATGGTTTATATAATAATTTTATTACTAATAATCTTTTATTTTCCATTATTAATAATTAACCCTTTGGAAATTTGATTAGTTGATGACGGATTGAAGCTGAGTCGCTATAATAGGTGGTGATGGACTCTTGACCCACCTCTTGGATCCTAAAGGGGAGGGGCTAGTATTGGTCATCGTCTCCCTCCATATGAGCTGAGTCACAGGGCTCACCCCTATGGTGTGCATCTTGGCTGACATGGGTCCAACTCATGTGGTGCTCAGTAGAGCAGTTATTCCTTGCACCTATGACCACCTGCCTTGGTCTGCAGCGACCTGTTACTACCGATCTTATTCAGTGCCAGAGCCCAGGCCTCCGATGCCGTGCCCGCCTGTGTGACTGTCTTGCCGATCCAGTCCATAGCCCTTTATCAGCCTCAGACCTTGCACAGGTCTGATACACTTTGAGTGAATGCCTTTCTTACTGCGCCCACCTCCGGTACCACGGTCCCACGATGAGCCACGGATTGTCACACCGCGGGTACTTGATCACCAGTGGCGGTGAGCTGAGATCGACTTTGCGTTACCTTTGTTTCCATTCTCAGCGGAGCCACTTCCGGTGTCTTGGCCCGATCGTGTGGTTGCCTGAAGGTGTGGTCGCGCGGCCATGGTCAGATTTGAAGTACCGGCGAGAGGAAGCGAGGCCCGATTCTGCTTCCGGTCGGCCCGGTACCATCTCAGTCTGAGCGGTCCACGAGGCTCGGGGTTCGAACGATATCAGACCGGGTGGGACCAGGGCCCCGTCACGCTACCTCGGCGGAGAGATCCCAGGAGGGCTCGGCCCTCAGCGAAACCCGCACATGTCAGGCGGGTAGTCATCCCTATCCGGCTGACCATGCGCCGACCACATCTGCGGCGGAGCGACCTCGCCATTACCGATTCTCATACGCGCCTCGGATGCGAGGAGGCGGATTGTTTGGCATCGGTACGTTAGGAATGTCGCACTGCACTTTCGAGGACTTTCATCGGAAGTCATACTACGATGTCTTGCATTGATAGGCGATCCCGGATTCGGGGATTAAATGGGGATTGATGGAAGCACTACTCTTTCTTTTGCCCTTCACGACCCAGAGAACGAGTATTATTACCCCACGGTAGTTACGCGGTTCGTTCGATGACATCCGGGGCTTGTCGGTCGCTTGAGCTGGAGTTCACCATAGGCGATCGCCGGGAGTGCTGGGGCTGCGAGACATTTAATGACGTTAAACTGCGCTATCTGCGCCGACGGTCGAGGAGAGGTGTCGAGCTTGGGCCCACCCACCTCGTGGGAGATGGATTCATTATGCGGCGAGACACCAGTTGGGCGGTCTTCTCTTCGGGTGACTCCGCCTCGAATCTCTTTCTTGATTAAGCCATCTATTGGGACCGGCTTATTCCGGCTGAGCATTATGTGCGACGGAGGGCCGTCAGCAAGGGCTCTTTCTGGGATCTCGGGGGATCTTGGTTTAGTCCCTCGATGCGGGAGTGATCAAACCTCCTTGATGCATTCGGAAGAAAGGTCGCGGAAGGGGCTGGTTGACGGAGAGTCTTATTTGTTGATCTGGGACCTACATGCGGAGTCCGCGAGCATTTAGGTTTTCGGACCGGATAGAGAGGAGGATCGATGCTAGTCACATCGTTGGGCGGTGATGGTGCCACAGTATCTTTCCTCCTCCGGCGGCGGAAATTTAGAGTGCCGGATCAGTGGTAGAGGATTCCCACGGGGATGATATGCATGCCCACAGGCACGAGGTAGAGAGGAGTCGACTCATATGTCCCCTCCATCTCTCTCCACATTCTACATGTCGCGTGCATCAGTGATCACACTGGCCTGCCCACTCTTTTGACATTCCACAGATGCGTTCACGCTGTTTCGAGAGATAGCGGGTGTGATGGATGCTATATATGTTCATTAGCAGCTACACAGACGACACGGATCGAGAGGTTGGCCTCGGTGTCTCCCATCTTGCGGCCAGTTATGACTTCCTTTGGAGTGCTATAGTGTTCATTAGAGAGAACACTTCTTGCATGACGACCTCTTTGGATGTGGGTACTTGTGGCCCAGCGATTCTGAACCCACCACCGCCACGAGTGAGGTGGTTGGGTTTCTTTTATGTTTTTTATTATAGTTGCAACTTTATCAGCACTACTAATAATTTTGTTTAGGATTCATGTATTAACCATAGTAGGCGTGATATTTTTATTGTTAGCTTTGGTATGCATGTATAGCCATTTTGGCTATATCAAGCTATTCGGTATATATATATACACACTTTACATATACTTTTGTGCCTCCACCTTATGTATGTTTTGTCTTCAAGACAGACTGATTGAATTTAACGGTGGGCCAATTGGGTCTTCAATGACAATTGAATTGCTTTAATTGGACAATTGAATTGCCTTTAAATGGAAAATTGAAGCCCTGTTTGTCACCTTAGTGCTCGAGTAATTCCATTTTTGAGTCAATTTTTGGTCAGTTGAAGGTCCAGCAAGCTCAACTTGAGCATTTCCTCTTGCAGGCTAATTCACGCGCACTGCAGGATTGTACTAATAGTTGTGAGTGTATGCCTCTTTTAGCGCTATGGCTAGGCCTTAGGCATGTTGTGACCCATAATAGGTTTGTGTTACCCATATATGAAGACCGATGTAGTCTTCCAAAAGGAAAGAAGAAAAAGCAACTGAGAAAAGAAAAGAAAGAAGAAAAAGAAAAAATATCCAGAGTAGCTGACGCTTTGCTGAAACGTGTTAAGATGGGGGGGCATATGGCGGCTTCCTTAAGCTTTGAAGAGCTCATACCTGTGGCTGTTGGTTTGAGAAGATCATCGACTTTATTCGCTACATGGTGGATAGGTAGAGTTTAACGAATTGTAAGTCTTAATTCTCGAAGTCATTCGAATAGGTGAAGCACAGTAGAGTTTGTGGTCAGTGATCCTTTTGGCTTGATGCCCTAAACCTTAATTGGTTGGGAGTCGTCGGTGGATTTTATTACACGGACTTTGGTGAAATGTCGGGTTTTGAGCATTGCACCCTGTAGTTGATTAAAGAAAGAAGAGTGTAACTTTTCCTATCTAGGTTGTTCAATGACTTAAGAGCCCGTACGACTAGCTAGAGTTGAGGGAGGAAATAATTTTGCACTTGTTGGCTCAAATACGGTTATATTAATAAATCATTAGATGCTTTGTAGAAATTAAGTTTGAGAACCATGGATCCAATATTGACCTAAACATTGTTCTTGTATGGTTTTGGCTCTTTCATGTCGGTCTTCGAACTTGGTGTCAATTTTTCAGTTTAAAGGTAATGTTTATATGTATATACACCTTTTTGAATCATAGCTTTTGAAAATACAACATATCTCCTTTTTGTTTTTGCATTGCTAAGAGACTAGCAACGTTTCGGTTGGGGGGTGTGATTAGTACCTAAAAAGTGCTATTTTGAGCCGCATTTTGGGTGATTTTGAGTGCTTTGCGCTAATCATGTCGATAATGCGGTGGAAATGTTAGTCTTCTTAATATCACTTATCTTAGTTTAGAGGGGTATTTTTGGTTATTTCTGTTTTGCATACCTTCGAGTTCAACGAAATATGTCTTGAACCATGAAGATTGAACCACATTTATCAGCCTTGAGCGACACAAAGATAATGGAAGGAATGAAAGCAAAGTGAGAAGAAATGATCCTGAGTAGAGGATGCGTGTGCGCGATGAAGAATATGCAAACCCGGGAAGTTCGCTATGATTGCGAAAGGGTGTTACATGAAAATCTTGAGAATTAGAAATTTCGCTAGGCTTCAAAATTTACGTATCCTTTGCCGCCCCTAGCGAAATTATACGGTTCGCTATCTCTAAAAAATTTAAACTAGGCTAGCGAAATTTAGCCTATGCGAAATTAGCGTGCATAGCGAAATTTCGATTTACGCTATCTTTGTCTGTTCGCTAGGCTAGTGAAATTTCGCTAGGCTAGCCCAAAATTCATGAGGTATTCGCCTAGAAATCTCTGCCTTGTCATCTTTATTGTAATTAATGCAAGCCAAGCCTCATTTGGTGTATTACTTCTTTGTCCTGTTTCGTAAAATGTTAGGCTTTCTTTATGACTCATACATTAGGTGGCCTATAAACCCCATAGTTTTATAACCCTAAGCAAAATTGGAAGAGATCTTTGCTTTATTTCATTTTATGTAAATGTCTCACTTCAGCTTTAGTTAGGGTTGCTTTCTCTCTTCTCTCTCCTCTTTCTCTCATTTTCTAGGTTATAGAGCAAACCTCTTGAGGATGACAACTCTCAAGAGATGCTTGGCTAGCCTCTTAGCTTTGAAGAGGAAAGGTAGCTAGGCTTGGTTGTAGGGCGCTTGCGGGTTGTCCTCATGGTTAAATGCTCACAGTACTGTATTTATGGTTCCCATCTTCTCAAACTGGGTTGAATATCATTTAATGTCATTGCTTCTTGATACTTACCATGCTTTAAGTCAGTGCATACTATTCTTAGATGTCTTGTTGTTCTTTAGATAGCCTTCTGAACCAGAGCTAAGGGATGAATGTTAGGGTTGCAAATTGAAAATTTGTAAATGTATATTACGTGTTGACTCGAATAGGAGTGATTTGAGGTTAGGTTTTCTAGTTACAAACAAAGATCAGGTTATGGCTTGGACTATAGGTTGCTTGTCATAATCACGAGGATAGAGCAGGAACCTTTTGTTTGCCTTATGTTATCTAAGTTAGCGACCTAAATCTTCAAGTTACTTTTTCACCCCTCCACTTCGGTTTTACAGTTAATTAGTATCAAACCTCCACCTTTGTTTTTGAAACTAATCAAAATCCCGAATAAAAAGCCTACGCCCATTTTAAACAACGATGCAAATCATTCTAGGATGAAAACCCATCCCGGTGTTCGACCCTGAACCGCTCTCTTTAGTGAGCATTTCTGGTAGTAGGAGGAACTTAGGATCTCAAATTTTAGTGGATTAGGATCGCCTGCGTAGCGAATCGGTCGTCCCTTGATGGGTCATTAATAATATTCCGCTTCGATTAAAATTTATGTCACAATATGACAATATCATTTACAAGTGAAATAAATGCACACAAGCAAATATTTGATAATTCATCCAATTTCTCTATTTCAATACATTATGCGATTTCAAATTTCCTTTCAATTGTGTATGCATATTCCATGATCATTTCACATTTATAATGCTTTATCAATACTCTTAAAGTAAGGATAGAGGTTCAGTGATCAAACAAAACAGAGAATAGTGAACAAACCAATTTATCGATCCTTTGTCTCATTAGATTCCAATCCTAGGTCGGTTGTCGTCTTCACCCGTACCTCGTCAATTACAATATCTCCACTCTTAGTGGTTAAACAAATAATCATACTAAACGAATATTGCTTCGCCTCGGTGGCTTCAATTTTGTTACTACTTGGTTTCATTCTTATTTTAAACCCTATTAATCATTAGTTAGGGTCCACTAAACAATCGTTTGTGCGAATACGGGACTTAAGGTGCGAAAAATATCACGAAAATAGGGTTGTAGGAGCGGTGGGTGGTACCACTTTGACTGAAATCAAGGTACCAATCCCACACACTGTAGTCTAAGTACCACTTTGAGTGAAATCTGAATACCAGTACTCCTTTGCATAGTGGTACCAATACCACTCTTTAGTGCCAGGGTACCACTTGGGTTTAACCGAGAAAATGGCGGTTGTGATTCTCTTATTTTCTTATTATAACTCTCGATTCATCCGTATCAAAAATCCACCATGAAATCCACCCCAATGCTTTCAAAGTGTTTAGAATCAATGAAAACCTCTTCTCTTAAGTTGGGCTTTTCCCAAATCAAAAATAAAAGATGAAGTTGAGGTTTTTGTTTCTTGCATGAATCAGAATCTTCCGCTGTATTGCTTGGTCTCTTAGAAAGCGAAATGGAAAATCCCACAAAATCACTCTTCTGCAAAGCCTAAGCTTTCTCTCCCTTTTCTCACTCTCTTATATTCCCCAACGTGATTTACTCAAAATAGGCTCCACTAGACCACTTTGGTCTTTTGATCACTTGCGTATAGGTACTGTTTGAGTTACACACCCATTTCTCATTTTTAATTTTCCTCCTTTTATTCTTGATCCTTCTTCATAAGGCCTTGTTTGGCCACAAAAATGCATTCTTGGGTTAAGTTCTCCCAATTCACTATATAGCCCATAAATCTCTCTAATTGCACTTAAGATTTCGATTCATGGGCCTATGAGCTCATTTGTGTATGACCTTTAGATCTTATTTCATTCTTCCACTTTGCCCTTTTTCACTTGGGTTAATTTTTGGGTTCAATCAATTCTCATTTACTTATATATCCTTGCATTGAAACCTTATATATAATCATTATTCAATATTCATTTAACAATTCCCTTTCGAATATATAATAATTTTATTATAAAATTTTAGGGTATTTTGGGGCATTACAAGCGGTCCACGGCGTTACCTCTTCTCTTTGGAGATCGATCTTTTGTCTTATGTGTTAACTGTGGAGATCTCAGATCTTTTCGTCTTCTGGGACTTCGACTGCTTTCTTAGCTCCTTACTTTTCTCCTTTCGAGTGGAAGAGCTTCCCTGCTTAGACATAAGGGCCTCCTCATTTGGTAATGTATTTTTACGCACACTTTACTTTTCGACCATGCCCCCTTTGAGGGTTCTTCGAGATGGAAACATTAGGTCTTTGGGTATGCTGCTTGCGTGATAAAGGCGGTGATAGCGGAATTTCTCGTATGGGATATTGCCTTTGTGACTCAGGTTAGTGAACCTCTGGGCTGTGGGACCTCAGTTGCTGCAGGCCTTGCTGATTGTGGTGGTAGCAAGCTTCTATCGTCGAGCTTGATGAAGTGGGATACAAGAAGTGATGGAGAGCTTTTACGAGGATGAGATTGAAATTTGCTTGAGCTGTGAACCCAGTGATCTTCAAGCCTTTTAGCGTGATCGTGAAGGCTTTCTACATCGCACGAAGTCTGATGTCAGGTGCAACTCCATCTGAGTCTTGCAGGTGTTGAGGTGGTCACAGGATCACCTGTCCGTCAAGGCCTTGATCTGCGGCATCTGAATTTGGGAGAGGAAGTATGTGCAGAGTGACAAGGATAGTTTGTTGTCTTAAGCATCCATGGGACTAGGGCTCGACCTTTTCTGACCTGCTCATGGGTCTTATTGGATGCCACAGGCCGCTACTCCCAAGATTATTCCCCTTTCCCTTGCTGATAAGGAGTTAGCTCATCGCGTTTGTTCTGCTCCAGGCATCCCTCGTTCTGACCATCTCAGGGGTATGTGAGGATCATGCCCCCTAGTCAGGCTATTTTCTCCTCCTCAGTAAAGCATCTCGAGGCGCGAGAGTGTTGTTCCTCGTGGAATGGTATTGCGACGCCCGCGGGCCTGGTGCCTCATGTGGGTTCTTACAATACAGTGAGGATTCAGCTAACTCCAGCAGTAGACGGAGTTAACGAGGCGGGTGCACTCATCTGTTCTTGGTGGCGTGAAGAGCTCCGAGAACGTCTCCTGGTTGTCTGCTGTCAACGTCGTCTTATTGGTCTTGCGTCCTCGGGGGGTTGGCATGACTCTTTCTCATGTTTAGTCGATATGATCAATTTAAGTGGAGTTGATTTGTAAGGAACGATCGTTCCATAGACGACACCAAACTGATTTTTACATGGTGCGAAATTTGGGCTTGCAGGTCGTTAGATTCGATTATCAGTGGATGAATACAACTTGCAGAAGAGTGGTGGAGTGAAAGGAGGCGTGATTATTGGGGAGCGCGAAGCCGCTCTTCGATGCCCTAAGTTAGTTCTTTTTCATGAAAGGAAAGAGATCCAGCTGGTGATGTTTTGTGATTGCGTGCCTTTCTTGATGGAATTGTTCCGAGGTATTTATCATGGGTGATCGGTGATGACTTTCGCTGTTGAGCACTTGACGATATGGTTGCTTCCCGATTGGGTAGGGAATCCTCTTTGTATCATGGTGATAAGAAGGATAATTAGGGGCGTGATTGTGAGCCTCCTCGTGAGTGGAGAGCGGATCATGGAGCGAGTTTTTCCCCTTTTATCGTCTCGTTTGGGGATGGTGGACCATCCATGTTACATATTTATCAGTGGGGATGGAAGGCTGGATTACCAGTGGGTGCTTAAGTGATCAGGGTGTGTCATGGGCCGAGCTCTCACCTTTGAACAGCTTCAGGCTTGCTGGCGCATCAACCTTGTTGGTGGTTTATCTCTTGGGTCTACGTTATGGACCCATATGCATGTTTTCTAGGCATCATCAGGGTTTTTGGAAAGTAAGGTTTTAGAAAAAGAGAGGGAGCCATCATAGGAGGAAAAGGATTTTTTTTTCTTAAAGAAGGAAAATTATCTTTGGAGAGGCAGTCATGATTCTACCTTAGAGAAAGAGATCATTTTCCTTGGGAGAAGAGATGACTTTTGCAGTGAAAATAGGTAAAAGTTCGTATGAACATATTCTTTGTGTTTCTTTTTTTTTTTTTTTTTTTTTAACCTTCATCTACTGATTTATAAATCTCATCAATAAATTTTTAATAATATTACTCGTAATGCCAATAAGAGTCCATTTGATGTCTGTTTAGGCGTTTACCAATGAGCATACAGCTAGATATTGATTATCTGGTTAAGTTATACAGTTTCCAGCTCATAAAGTAGAAAGAACTTTTGAAATACCATGAATCTTGAAGTGTAAATCAGATATTGGAATAAGCCTTTTAAAGAAAATATTTTGTTCCTTTTTGTTTTTTTGTTTGTGTGGTGTGAATCTGTGGTCAGGTAAGTCCATTCATCACATAATGGTGGTTAATGGGTCATGATCCCATGAATTGAGATAAGAGCACTTGATTTCCATCGAATTTTGAAACTTTCATGAAATTTGAGGCTGAAGGTAAGTGGAAATATTTGGAGTTAGTATGCCTATTGCCTAGTCTTTTTAAATGTGGTCATCCCCTGTTAGATTGATTGTTGGATCTTGGCTATTTGGTTTGTGGAAGCTAGATTCTGGGTGAAAAAATGAGTGGAGTTCTTGAGATTTGTTTCTGCATTTGTCTATTTTCCCTTTTCCTTGCTGAATTTTTTATATTTTTATTTGTTTGTATATTCTTTTTTATTAATTTTATGTTCTAACTTATTGTCATATTGTGGGTATAAATGTATCTTGATGATATATATCTTTTGTAAATGTTTGAGTGTAATAGTTTTATTTAAATATGGGTTCTTGGTATATTACTTTAGGTCATTTTAGTTAGGTTAAATATAGTTTCTGGTTCATTTGCCTCTTGAGTATGGTTTTCAGTTTTGAAGTATGTTCTATTAAGATTTCTAATTCTTTGCTTTATCACCTATTGTTTAGTTTATTAATAATTTAGTCATTATAGTTGGAATTGTTTTTAAATGAGTTAATGGTCTCTTATTAAATATCACTTTATCAACAATTGCATCCATCAATCACTACCAAATCACCCTCTCCTCTCATTAATTAATTGCCATGTTCTCACACACCTCACTCCCTCAAGAATTCTCCATCACACATATTTACTCTTATTTTCTCTTTATTACCACAATGATTTAATTATCACTCTCTCTCATGTAGTCCACTTCAAGAATTATATGTTTGATAATACATAATAATTTATTTCTTTTACATAATTATTCTTTCAAGAAAACATGTATCATGTAATACTTCAATAACTGGGGTGCTAACATTTGCGTTCCCAAAATTTCTGTCTTCTACTCCTTCAATTTAAAAATAACATGTTTAAAGTTTTGCCATATAGTAAGAATGTTAAAAAACACTCTCTTTGCCATAAAGCTAATCCATCTTTTTCTCATTAACTCTTTAATATTCTCTCAAAAATTATCCTTTTTTCTCATTTACTCTTTATCTTCTTCTTCTTCAAAAAAAAAAAAAAATCCGGTGCTCTTCATTCTTTTTTTTAACGTGAATTTTTTTGTACCAAAATTTTCAATTTAAAATTATAGATAATTTTATTTCCACAAAAAAATTATTTTGTTTTCTTTATATGTTAATATACTAGATTTAGACAAGGTTGAGTCGTCTATAGTTTACTCTCTTCATTTTGTTAGGAGATAATTTTTTTACTTAAGCAATTTATAAAGCATATGCTGATCAAAATGTTACAATTATTTATAATCCATATTGGAAATGTGTAAAAAAATGCTTCATACTTGTTGAAATAACTTAATTGAAAAAGTAATTAAAAGTATTAGTAGAACAATTGTAAATTGAAAAAAATAATATTTCTTGATTTTTAAAACAATAGATAAATAAAACAAAACAATTTCTAAAGTTAAGTTAAACTTTTAAACGGATGGAGTATTTATCCTATTCCCATGTTTTAATAACTTCTTTAATTTAACATTTTTTCCTTTTTTCTCTTCTATTTTTTTCCATGATTAGTAAATATTTTCTCTCTATAGTTTTCATACTTGGCAAAATAATTTATCTCTCATGTTTTTTTATATTTGTAATTAATGTTTAATGTTAACTAAATTTTCATGTAGATAGTAATCTATCTCTAATTCTATCATTTGATAAATAATTTTCTCCCTAACTCTTATTTGTAATTTTTTTTCTCTCACTATCTGGGTTACTCACTACATGCTAGGAATTAGATGTACGATGGTGAGCTAAAATCAGCAAAATTTACCTCACAGTTCTCCTATAGTGATAAGCTCTTCACGTATAATTAATTTTAAGTCGAGAAACCTTGGGGATGGAACATAGAATGATTTGCATAAGTGCAGAAGGTAAGGCTTTCTATTTGGACTTTTGGATTTTGTTTCAAAAGCAGTACAGTAAGTTTTGACGATTAACGTAAAAAAAAAAAGCGAAAATGAAGTGTGAAAGTTAACTTTGAAGATTTGAAGTCCACTAACTTGGTAACTTAGGGCAAACAGTGTCTATAAAGGGTTTTATCCTCGCGTTATGACAGCAACCCCTATAATTAAGTACCAGTAGGATCTATGTTTAACTAGCAAGCCTCATACTACAAAAATCAACTCTATTTGAGTCAAACTATGAATAGTTCCATCTATGGCCACACTACGGTTGAAACCCTAACATTAAATATCATTTCATTAGCTCATGAACAATCCCAATGAGCACGGTATCTAGCAATAAGTATCCCTTGTATCTGGCGTAGTAAGTATTAGCGAATCAATAACATTCAATGCTATTCCAACCATAATATTTTGAAGAATGAGGGTCATAACTAATTCACCTGCTTTGCATAAAGACAGCCTGTATCTTTCCATGTAAAGTGAAACCTTCTCTGAGAAAAGAGCAGCGCATCTACCTCTTGATTGTCATCTCCCGAGAGGGTGTTGTGACAATGAAAATAAGGGAAAGAGGAGAGAGAGAACACGAGCCAACTAAAAATTGCCAGAATATTCACAAAGTAAAAATGTGTAAATTTCTCTCAATTTCTTACTCCTTTTGATTCTAAAAACTATGGGGGTTTATATGAGCCACCCATTTATGTGAAACTACAATAAAACTAACATTTTGGCTTCTAATTTAAGGGACAAGAGAGTAATACACGAAAATTGAAGTCGGTTTGCATTAATTACAAAAGAAGTATGACAGAACGTGAATTTGGCTAGGCATATCAGTTTAAGCTAGGTATTGAAAATTTAGTATTAATAGCGAGAATCACCCGAGAGATAACGAAATCGGGAATTTACCATTGGCGATTATAACAGATTCGCTATTGTAAGAAAAAATATATCAGAATAATGAAATATTATTCTGAATAGTTCTTAATGAAAATCTAGTCTGAAAATTCTGTTTCGTAAGTTGAAATTTAAAACAAAACAAAATTTTTTGATCCAGTAATTTTATGATCTTAAGCGAAATTCACCACTGGTCAAGTTCTAACTACTTTGCCTCCCTGTCTCTTTGCATTGGTTTTCTTAACCGCCTTCCATTATACGTTTATGGTTTAACGATGGGTGATGAATGGGTTGATCTGCGATTCATCTTATGTCGATATTGGAACTCCCAAAGTCTTGTGAGCACGCAAAACAGCCAAAAATATTTTTCTAGCAAGCGGCGTAAATTGAAGCAAAGACTTGAACACTTCAATTGGCATAAATGACATGATTAGTGCGCAAAAAGCACTCAAAACCTATCTAATATAGGGTTCAAAATAGCACTCTTTGGGCACTAATCACATACTTGAACACTTTTGTTTGTTTCTATTTCTTTATTCGTTTTATTTGTTATTTTAGTGTTGTTTTATGCTATTGATTTAGTGTTGTTTTATTTTATTGTTTAATATTTAATTTCTAATTTATTTGTCTTATGCTCCATCATGTCATGTGACTTATTTTATTATTTTAGCATTTAATCTCTAATTATTGTCATGCATTCCTCCTAAATTACTCCTTTCATTAATTATATTATTTTATATACTATTATACACTTTTTTATGCGTATATGTTGTTATTTGTTATTATTATTAGTACTCTAGGCTCATTCTTTTAAACCCTGCCCTAATTAAACTGAAGTCACTACATCCTTTGACCAAACCATTGGCCCTTCATGCTCTCACATTTATTCAAACTTATAATTTCAAGGTACTACAACTCCCTAATTTTAAAGATTTTAAGGTCTTATATTATCATTTCAAATAACAAACTCCAGTTCCAAGATTTGGGTGCCTTTAATTCCAAAATCCAAACCCCATAATTTCAAATTTCAAATTTTAAAAATCAAATGCCCTAATGTCAAAATTCAACTCCTCCAATCTCATTTTTCAAATTTTCAATTTTCTAATTTCAAAATTTACAAAATTCATAATTTCAAAATCAAGTGTCTTAATTCCAAAATCCAAGTACCCTAATTTCAAATTTGAAAATTTCAAGTTTACAATTTCAAAATTACAAAGTTCTCAATCTTAAAAATGAAGTGCCTTAATTTCAACATTCAACTCTCCAAATTTTCCAATTCTCAATTTCAAAATTCAATTCCTCCTTCAATTTCCAATTTCAATTCTTTCAAGTTTCTAATCTAAAACTCAAGTTCTTCAAATCTCAAATTTCAAATTTTCAAGTTTCCAATTTCAAAATTCAAGTGCCCTAATTTCAAAATTTAAGTCAATAATTTCTAGTTTCAATTTCAAGTTTTCAATTTTAAAAAAATCAAATACAATTCCAAAATTTAAAATTTCAATTTTCCAATTTCAAAAACCACAAATTCTAATTTCAAAATCAAGTGTCTTAATTCCAAAATTCAAGTTCCTGATTTCAAAATTTCAAATTTTAAAGTTTATAATTTCAAATTTTCCAATTCTTAATTTCCAAAATTCAAATTGCCTAATTTCAAATTCTAAAATCCCCCAATTATTTCAATTATTATTATTAATTCAAATTTCCAAATCTCAATTTCAAGATTCAATTGTCCTAGTCTCAAATTTCAAAACTCCCAATTTCTAAAATTCAAGTCTCCAAAATTTTCAATTTTCAAATTTCCAAAATACCAATTCAAAATTCTTAAATTTCAAATTTCAACTTCAAACTTCCAATTTTCAAAACTTCAATTTCAAATTTTCTATTTTCAAAATTTCAATTTTAAATCAATTTTCCAACATTCCAAACACATGATTAATTATACAGCTCCTATAAGATGGAATCTTGTAAAGTTAATTTATTAATAGCAGATAAATAAAAGGCTTACAGGTGGGGCTGACATTCCATGTATCCATTTTTAATAAGTAATTTGACATATGATATATAACCTAAAATTCTAATTGATTTTGAATATTTTGTATTTTATTATCCTTAACATTGAACTTCCGATTTAGTGGCGCTTCGAATATCATAGCCAGTATATTTTCTCATTTTGACTTTGCTTTATTATTTGTTATATATGTAGCGCTGACAGGTACCTTGTGTCAGGAAATGGTATCACAAATCTAAGAACTATAAACCTTTTAACTTATATAATTCAACAATTATGCCAAAAAATATATAAGTTTACAAAAAAATTTCATATACCACAATTATTAGTATTACGATTGTCTACGTAGATATATTACGAGTCTCATTTACTTGTACTTTTACATTTACACTATCTACAAATCTTACATTTACATTTACAAAGCGGTCAAACCTACCTTGATGGACTCTACGAGTTGTATTGACTCTGCTTTGTATGGAATATCTACAGGCGTTCTCACCAGGTACCTACACAGTCATGCAGTGTTAGCTTTTATAGCTTAGTAGGAATCCATATATGGGCGACGTTATAACAATCGTCGCGATCTTCATAACATTTTATTCGTATTACATGTACTTTACTCATATCATTTATAATTCTAATTCATGTTGCATTTCCCTTATCATTTCATGTTTCCGTCATCTTTTATAAACATTCCAAAATTTCATCTCATCTTATGTCATGCTTATATTAAAGAAATTTGATCTGAGAAAGAGCTAGTATGTGCAGAATGTACTATTCTTTGTGAAACGATGATCTATAAAAACATCTTGTATTGTAGGACCAAAAGAGAGGCGCTGTAGTGAATCAAGCAGGATCATATCATCGACAACGATGTCGCTCTATCATGTATTATCTTGCGGCATTCTATAAACATGCTTATCTGTCCAACTACCTAGTCATAAGCAGGTAATCAGTTTTATTATGTTTTCTTAACAATCTTTCAGATTATCGAAAAGAATATCTCATGACTAAGAATATGCGATATCATGTATGCGGATATTCATTATCCGATAATCTCTTCAATATTAGCGTGCCTTTGCACTTTTTCATATAACAAAATTATACTAGTATTCTCTTTAGCTTTCATAACACATGTTATTATTATCATCTTACTATGATGCATTATTTCATATAACAATAAATTTATATGGCATTATCTGATTTCGAGTTTTCGCCTTGATTCTTACTTTGACGATTCGAAACAGCTCAAGTCCATTTCATTTAATTTGACCTAGTGGGATTTAACAAAGAAGTGTCTACTACTCAATATACCCCTATCTTAAGTTTCAGCATGGTTTAAAATCATATCATTGGACTTTTTTAATTACAGAGATATGAAAATTAATATTCAAAGTACTCTGGACGGGTTTAGGAATAGAATATGGAATTGTGTCTATATTTGAAAATTGTTTAGAATGATAAGACATAATTTGACATACTTTCTTCATGAAAGTTGTTCGCCCAGATGTCTGGATTTGTCACGAATTTAGATCACCCTATTTGGATCGATTATAACTCAAGTTATAACATTTAAACAACCAAAATTACCTTCAATTCGAGGACTATTTTGAGCAGTTTCAAGATGAAGCTGTTCCCTTGCCAATTTCTAGTAACAATAGGGACCTTCATTTAGGCTGTACATCACTGTGAAGTTGTTCTTTTACGAAGTCTAGTTTACCTAAGAAATTGGAATCACTCAATTTGGACGGTGAAACTCGGCTTATGACTGCAACACGAAATTATATGCAAAACAAAGGATAACCCGATAGCTTACCCTTATTTTCACTTCAATCTCAAACAAGAGCCCTTAAAAGGTCAGTTTTCTTCTTCCTTTTCTTCTACTTTGTAGGGTTTGCACCTCTGGATTATTTCTCAACAGAATCACTCAATTTGGATGATAATATTGAAATTATGGCCCAGAAGCAAAACATGGGTTTTTAAAGGGGTTGATAGCATCTCCTAAAACCCAACATTTCCTTTATACATAATCTCCTGTTTGAGGACCTGGCCCAAATAACAGTCAAACCAGCGCTTAAAATCCTTAAAACAACAAAACAAAGAGGAAGAAATTATGGTTGTTTCCTAACCTTAATTTTCTTGAAACCTTCTCTTCCTCTCTTCTCTATTTCTCTTCTTTCTTCTTTCTTCTTCCTTCTTCTTCACTTTACTTGAATCAAGAAAAATCACACACAAAAAGAAGTGAAAGCAAACCAAACTTTTTGGTTCTTCTCCTTCAAACGATGCTCTAATTTTCTCTCAAGCCCAATGTAGGTCTAATTCCTAAGACAAGATGTGGTTTTATCCTCTTTTCATGTACAAGGCCTTGTTAGGCTTTTCTCATTTTTTGTTTAATTTTTCTCTTTTTTGCATTTTAGTCCCTCTTCCATATTCTAATTGCACAATAACTTATTACAATTTCTAATTTAGCATATATTTTTCTTCATTTATGAACTTTGGGTCCATAATGTGACATTTTACTATTTTACCTTTAACTCTTGAATTAATTACGGGTTTTATCATTTTCTCATAGCATTTAAATCACGAAAAATACACATTTACTTTTATTATACCTAAACATATTATAAACTACTAGGACATAATTTGGGGTGTTACAATGTAACACCCAGAAATATCCTAATTTTTCGACATGTTTAGAGTGACCCTAATAGCTAATTTAGAATGTTTCGTGAGTTAAATGCGAAACATGAAACAAGGGCAGGAAAGTTACAACTTAGGGACATTTTGTAATTGGTCCAAAAGGGGCTTAAAAGTCTAATGTGAAAAGACTGCGAAGGCAATACAATAAAAGGAAATTGAACTATAAATGCCAAGAATTGAAGGACTATTTTGCAAATAAAGAAAGTTAACCCAAAAATGGGTTTTATTTAAAGGCCAAACATGGCCTTATCAAATCCATAGTTTAAGGGATAATTTGGTCTCAAATTGGAGAAGAGCCATAGAGAAGAAGAAGGGGGAGAAGAGAGGGAGAAGAGAAGAGGAAGAAGGAGGATTGACGAATCGACAGGTATG
Source organism: Tetrastigma voinierianum (assembly GCA_016808115.1). Classification (NCBI taxonomy): domain Eukaryota; kingdom Viridiplantae; phylum Streptophyta; class Magnoliopsida; order Vitales; family Vitaceae; genus Tetrastigma; species Tetrastigma voinierianum. Next base: position 102,995 of record JAEQBH010008018.1, on the reverse strand, counting down.
GAAACTCACCTTGATTATAATTCTATGTGATTATGTGAATTTCCATGCCTTGGTTGGTTGTAGTTTGTCCCAGCAGGGTTTGCTAGGGTTCCATCTTAACCCCGAAAATTATGGAAATTAAGGTGGGTAAAATTCCATATGTACTGAAGATGGTTATAGAATTCACTTTTAGATTGGATTCGAGTTAAATGACAAGTAATTGAGCTGGGGTTTAGATCTGACTAAAATCCATAGTTTGAATTATACTGTGGGTTGTAGCCCATATTAGAAGTTGTGTTGGGGAAATTCATGAAAGAGTTTTGGGAATGAATAAAAATTTGAAAGATGAATTGAATAGAAAGAGATTCCAAGGTGAATTGGAAATGGTTTTGATGTGTGTTGAAGAGTAGAATTGATTTAATTATCAAGTATGGAAAAATGTGAAAACCTTACACATTTAGGGCATTTCGAATTTGACTTGTGCGATTTTGCTTTGAAAGTGTACGTACACTTTGGTCTGATCGTTTTTGTATATGCCGAGGTACACTTTAGAAGTGTCTGGAATGCATACCTAATCCAGTTTTCCTGTTCCAGGCCAATTTTATGTTTTGGCATTCTTGCCATTTCTTATCGATTTAAGTGATTCCAGGTGGCTCGTAAAATAGACTCAAGGAGAACAAAACTTAAAGAATAGGCCTCGCCAAATTCTGATCCTAAGTGTCCGAAAAATTCACTTAAGTGGGGCCATGTGCAAGCAAATTCTGGTTCAGCTTTGAACTTAGAGTAATTAGTTGTTTAGGACGTAGCAGAGGAGTTCGGTGCTCACGAATTAGGTGATTCTAGTTGGAATAGGAACCCATACTTTAGATTTAAAGAGTTCAAAAGAATGGTGCAAATGTGAGTTAAGACCCCCGAAAAGGAGTATCTCAAGCTGTCCCTCGGGTAAAATCGGTAAAATAATATTGAATTTAGCATGAAAGACCACATAACTTCAGTTTGTATGATCCGATTGGAGTGATTCCAACTCTTGGGTAAAGTATAGATTCATAGAAGAATAAGAATACATGAATAAGTGTAATTCACATACGCATCACCTTACATTATAAGAAGATCACGTGTGACTTTGAAGTAAAATTCTTTTTATTATAAGATAGTAAGTTCTTGTATAAGTATAATTGTAAAACCTTTAAGACCGATTATTAAATGACACAGCACTCATGCGAATAGTACTTGACCTTACTCCTGTTGTGCCATCTTGTGCGACTAGTACTTGATGCTCTACGATTAGTGCTCGGCACTCCGATTAATGCCCATTATCTTGATTGAAGTGCTGGCCTCCCCAGTTGTATGAGTGCTCTGATTTAGTCTCGACACTCGATTAGTACCCGGTACTTGATTGATCTTCAGGCACTCTGATACGATTAATAGTGCTCTGACTCTGTCTGATAAGTGCTAAGGCACTCTGTCTGACCCAAGACTCTGGCCCAGCAAATCTTTGCGTATAAATCTTGGGTACTTGTTGTGTTGTATCTGCTCATTCCGTATTCTTGGTCTGAGTGAAACCTTGATTATATGATAAGACTCTGAATAAAGTAGAATAAAGATAAGATATTACCTCATATCTGTTTAATGATACCTCTAGTACTCTGCCTGCGAATAAGGTGTCATGATACCTAGATTACTCTGTCTCGATTAAACTCTGCCAGTAGTACCTCGGGTGCTCTGTATCTGAAAATGTTACGCTGAGTACCTCACGGGTACTCCTGTATTTAATTAAGTTACATTGCGTCTATACGATTTGGATTACGTAGTACCTATGGGTACTCCTGATACGAATAAGTCCCGATCAAAATCAAGTTAAAGTAATTTAAGAATGCTCTTTGTATTTGAATAAGTCTGGCCTCTGGTGCTGTGTATAAATAAGTCACTGTATACGAGACAAGTCACATAGTACCTCTGGGTACTCCACATATCGATAAGTTACATTATCCCGAACAAGTCACACATGAGTACTCTCTGAATTTTCTGTATCTAATAAGTCACGTATCTGAGACAAAATTCTGTAGTACCTCTGGGTACTCTTATTATCTGATAAGTCTATGCTCCCGAATAAATTACGTATAGTACCTACGGGTACTCACATATACGATAAGTTAGTCACGTATCGATTAAGATTATTAGTACCCTAATGGTACTCTGTATTGGATTAAGTTAAATGCGCCTCGATTAGGATTACGTAGTACCTAAGTGCTCGTATTTCATCATTTTGTATTACCTAGGGAGCCTCACATGTCGATTAAACTGTAGTACCAACGGGGTACTCGTATCGGTGAAACAGTATAAAATCAGTGATACCTAAGGTACTCTCGTATCATCAAGTAAATATAATATCCCGTTATGATCATGTATATGGACTAATATCATGCGATAGGTATACCGTGCGATCATTATATGTGATAGGATTATGATGAGTTAGACTTATTCATGCGATTGCACCCAGCACAGATAAGATAAAGTAAGATAAGTATATGCTCCCTCAATTGATTATAGGATTCCCCATTATCATAATTTATAGGATTCATGTAAGATGGGAACATAAATTCAGTGAGACAGTCTGATTCAAATAAGATAGTATATTTCTTATCAAAGTCATGTATAAGATCTGAAGTAATTATGAGATCTAAGTAAACATATCAGGATTAATAACTCATATTATAAGTAAAAATACATGTAATAATAACAAAGTAATACAGGACCAGTCAGAATGCCGGAATATACTTAGTAGTACAGTGAATCCAGTACGATTATAAGTTTTAATGGTACTTACAAGTATATGTATAAGAATAAGTTCATGATACAGTTCACGTTCAGTAATCTCTGTGATACCTCTGAGTGCCTGAGACCTAGTGAGATCTTCTTGTAGAATCAGTTCATGCTCCTAAAGAGTGAATAAACATAAGTACATTGAGCGTATAGGTTGCATGACTCTAGAGGTCGATAACATAAGTACATTAAGTATGAGTTACGAATAAGTATAGGATTACGTATTCTGAAGTCTGGTAAACATAAGTGCATTAGTATAAGTTGTAGCTCCCTCAGGAGTCTGGATAAACATAGTCATTGAAAGTACCAGTTGTAACTCTATAGAGTCAGACCAACATAAGTTTGTTATAGCTACAAGTTCATAGGAAGAACTCTGTAACTCCTACAGAAGTAAAATAGTATAAGTCATTAGTAACTATGGTTACTTAGGTATAATGAATCTATTTATGTATTTATATTTATGTATGAAATGTTTCCCACTGGCGTAAAAACAGCACGGGTTTTAATCCATGTAGATGCAGGAAGACATGACTAGACATCAGCGTCTGGTGAGCTGACACGAGAAGGTTCACTACATGCAGTTCTGTACTGATTGTAAATGTAAAGTAAGTTTTATATTTAACCAATGGGGCTCCGATTATATATATATATTGATTTCATTATAGGATGTAGGCCATACCAGTACCAGTTAGCTTTAAAAAAAAATGAGGTAAGAGTCGGTGTTTGGGTGTGATCAGGACTTCGGTTCGGATCGTAATCGGATTGGGCCGGATCGAGTGTGACATACAATATATGTCTTGCATCTTTGTTGCTGTATTGTTATTGCTTATCTTGGTGTCGTTAGTTAGGTGGTCGAACCATATTTTCCTTAAGTTTGTTTTAATGGGACGACTTTAGGGGCAGGGCGTGTTATGCCTTCCATTGTACCTTCCCAGATAAATGCTTTGACCCCGGACCTAGACTTGATTACTTGACTGGTTTCCTTCAGGAGTACATTTAGGGTTTTCTTTCATTTTACCCTTTTAAAATAGTAGCGACTCGAAACCATTTTTAAAATTAGTTTTCAAAATAAAGCTTGAGTCTCACCTTTTAGTGGGAAGCACATAATAACCAAAAATAAGTCTGGCCTTGAAGAGATGAAAACATCGTCATAACTCAAGTCGACGACAAACGGCGTAATAAGATGGCGTGCAATTTATAACAAGATAAGACTTAAATCTTTGTGAAAGAACCATTTTATTGAGCAAAAAAATGAATGAAAGAGATGAAAATAGGTTATTTCAGGCCAAGAATTGTCAAAAAATCCACCCCTCTTTGTTTGAGAAAAATTCTTCTCAGAGAAACAGATAGAAAATAGGAGACCTTCTTTAAAATATTAATTAAAAAGGTAACTTTATCATGTTTTTACTAATTCTTTATATTTTTAATCTTCATATTAGCATTTCCAAATCAACCAAATTAACCAAACATGATGTGTGGTTTCTCCTTGCAACCTATTTTAAATTTTATTATATATGAATCTAAGTTTCAATAAGAAGGTGAAAAGCACCATATTGTAACAGAGTCGACGGCAAAACTAAAATGCCCTGATAAAAGCGGCCACAACATGAACAAAAGATAAGATCTAAATCTTTGTGAAGTAACCACTTTATGATACACTCATGAGACTCCGTTGGGCGTAGTCGAAATATCAAGCTCACCACCACTCTTAAGAATGATGAATGATTACGGTCATGTACACACACCCGTTTAATCACGTGTCCTCAATTAAGTATGATGCAATTATGTCATTCCATTGCATACCATATGATGAGTGCTATATGGACATTTAAACATCACGTCATTTGGACCCAATCATATCAATTAACATACAATTTCAAATAGTATGTTGTCTGTACTTCGACATATTATACATGTGATCTTACTGAAATCAGGGTCTTTTTTTTCTTTTTTTTTTATTTTGGATCATTTGAATTTGGAAACCAAAATTTGGAAACCCTATGAAACCAGGTGTCACATGAATAGTGTCCATGAGCAGTGGCTCTGACAGTGCCGCAAACCTGATCTTTGTTGTTAGCCCTTTGTGAGAGTCGATCAGCGACGAGAGAATCTCTGTCTAGGGACAACTCTATTGCGCTCTCTGCCTTGTGTTCGCGGCTAGCCACGTGTCGTTGCCGCGCCCGGTACTCTGTCATACGCCTATATACCATGGTGAACTACGTCGTAGCTTAAAATTTACGTGTCGCGACCTAGTTTCCTGACTACATCTGTTGTGATGGGAAAAATCGTATCCGCGACATAAAGTTCCTTCTTTGCTCTTGCCCCTTTAGCCGTGATAGGTTTCTTCTGTCGTGACATAATTCCACAATAGCTCAGCGCCGTCACGTAAATGCGCGCCCAGAGGCCTATCGTGCGGCGCTGGAACCTGATGCGTAGTGCGCGCAACTCTATCGCGACGACTGGCAGCCACTATCAACACCTTGACCTTCGCGCGCCCAGCCTACCTTGGTGTGCGTAGAGCTTTACATCGTGGCGGCTCTATCGCGACATAAAGTCCCTGCAATCACGACGAAAATCTTCCCGGCACGGCTAACTATGTCGCGACATAGAATTGCTCTGTCAAAACAGAAACCTCTCAGCCAGCGCTACATCGCGGCACAAAATGATAGCCATGACCGCTTCTCTCTACCTTGCGGCTACATCGGCGACACAAGAACGTGTAGACGAAGAAAACTCTGGCACTTCTTTCTGTGTGACATAAAAACCCTTCACAGCCATGACAAAGTCTTAACTTTCCGGGGCCATTTGCGTTGCGACGTAAACTGCTTTGTCGCCAAAACCACTCTATGCAATCCTGTCGCAACATAAAACTCCTTGGCCTCGGCGGGCTCTGTCACGACACAAATTTAGCACATGCACTTAACCTGAGGCCCTTGGTCTTGGCCACACCCTGTCGCGACACAAAATACTTTGTTGCGACATGAAACCCTTTTGTCTTGGCTAAACTCTATCATGACCTAAAATATACATCATGACATGAAATTCCTTGCGAGTCGAGCTACATTAAGTGGACACCTAACCTCACTGTCTTGTTGGTTCATCTCGATCGCGATAAGAAGAGCCTCCTCCATGACAGGGTTCCTGTAACCCAAATCTCATAACTATGTGGCGACCACGGGAATTCTGTCGTGACTGGGCTGATTTCTGAACTGCAGTCGAACCAAGAATTCCACAATCGCGACCCAAAACCAGCAATAGTCTGTCTTGTCATTTCCTACACCTGTGTGACCAGAATCCTATCGCAACCCAAACATCGGTAGCCTCTTTTGACACTTTCTCTGTCCTCAGCCCTTTTTTTCTTTCCTAAACACACTAAATTCGATCTACATTAACTTTCTATTACAAAGTGCTTATCAGAACTAGGAAAAACCATATGTGATATTAATCTATACAATATATGAGTTTGATTACAACTCTTTTCTCCTACATAGACGAGAAGCGGGTTTTGCGAGAATTTTACAAAATACAACAAATCAAATATGGCCTTCTTCGCACTAAGGTCTCGGTGGCAGGTTGCATGAGGGATTCTCTGAGAGTACACTCCCCACTAAGTGCACACATGCGATGTGACACACATATTAGTAAAATATGCACATTCTTACTCGAATGTCTACATGTCATGGATAGAAATGCGACTCACCTATTCATCGAGTCTCTGACTCCTCACTTCATTGCCATGTATGAAAAACTATTTTCAAAACAAAAGATTTTTGTTTTTGAAAACTCATTAAACAATCTCCGATATAATTTATTGGACATCCTCCAATAAGATTTGTTAGACAACCCTCAATATAATTTATTGGACATCCTTCAATAATATTTGTTCAAAACCATGTATCATACACTCATTTCACGAGATGTCCGTAAATATGAAATGCGGAATACCATTTCATGCAATTATATTACATGCATAGTAGTACTACATACCTTATTAATGAATCATGGATAATTATATTTTTACATAATTCACATCCATCAGTATCTCACGTCAATACATCATATAAGCATATCTTAACATAGTTATATTGGCATGTTATTCATTTTTTGTAATAACACATAAAAAACTCTTTGATCCAACCTTGTCAAAAATTAGGTCTCGGATGCAAAGCGACCTAAAAAATTCCAATATTTCAATCCCAAGTACTCAGAGTTTAAGGCACACCAATCTCACGACCTCAAGAACCCCATTACCATTAAATGGCTCTTAGACCAGAATAATAAAGTAGGAAAAGCACTTTCATATCTTTGAGTTTGGCTAAAACCAATGCTTGTCTATCATGAACTCTAGTAACGTGAATGGGCACTCCTCTGCTCTGCGAAAACCAACGGCGATCTCAGTAAATCTTAAAGATAAGGTAGAACTACCGCTTAAGCTTTCCTTCCTCTTTTCTTTTCTTTCTTTTTTCTTTTCCTCCTTTTTCCTTCTCTCCCATAAAGTCTGATTCTTCATTCAAGTGGGAAATTCCTCCCACCTTCCTCCGCACCGCATCCATTCCTCGTTTTCTTTCTTTATTTTCTTTCCTTTTGGTTTTCCTTCCTCTCACCTTATCCAAAAACTTGAATTTCCTTCTCTACAGGGTATGTGCGCATGCTCCGTAGGTCGCCTTAGACTTTCTTTGTTTTGAGCTTGTCTCGCATGTAGCGTCTTAATGTGAGCCATGGATCTTTCTTTATACTATTCCTTGTGTCATGTGTCACGTAGGCGCATGCATTAAGTGACAGTGCCACGCCCCACGCAGCTCTTCATGCCATGTGCACCCTCATAATTTGCCATGGTAGCTACATGAGTCATGCTATTTTCTCCTTGTGTCACCATCTCGAATCATGAAACTGAGTGCTTCTTATTTCGAGTCGGCTGAATTTGTTGGATAAGCTAGATTTTGCGAGACAGTTTATTGGTGAAGTCGTTTCATCATGCGAGATATAGAAAATTTCGGGTTTTTCAGCACATGTATTATAGAAATTAGCATACGTCTGCCCTTTTTCGAAAATTGAATTTTCTGGTAAACAATACACATATGACAAATCTACAAGTCATAACCCGATCAAGTAATGACACATTGCCTCTAGACTTAATTGAGCACATGTCCACGATAACCTACAATTAAGCCATGAAATGGCCTTGTTCATACACAAACACATCACAAGCCAAACCATTAGAACACACAATTTGACTTCCACACAATTTCAACCAAATATATCACTCAATTCAAGCAATGATATACTACAATATACCAATTGTGGAAAAATTCTAGACACAAATCTTAGCGACTAAGTTGTAATCCAGAAAAAACGGACCATAGCAGGTTACTGAGGTCAGATTTGAGTGATTCAAACTAACATCAAGATATCAAATAGAGATACAATTTCCTTGAGGATGGGCCAAATTCTCACTTTCCCAACGAATCAGTCCCAAAAAATCTAGGCAGGGTAGGTTCTGCAAAAGCGGGGTAGCTTTGTGAGTCGAGAAAGAACGGACCATAACTTGGGTTATAAATGTCCAAATTTGGGTGATTCAGCTACATCAAGTTCTCCAAATGAGGCTACAATTTCAGCAGAGAATGCTAGTCCAAATTCTCCCTTTTTCTAACCAAAAATCAGCCCCAAAAACTAGACATCATATAGGGTTAAAATAGGGCACTATTCTCATAACCCGTTTTGCCATGACCCCTTAGGAAACGGTCCAAAGCCCCTTAGGGCATTAAAACTCAACAAGCAGCTAGAATGGAAAATAACCAAAGTAGGAAGAATCCTACCTCTTGAAGCGTGAGCAACTTCTCGAAAATTACGACCTTGTGAACCGAGAAACTTCGACTTCCAGATCCTTAGTGCGAGAGCAAGCGAAACTTGGAGTTTAAGGTATCCACGGGGTAAGCCCTCACCCTAGTACTCAGGCTTTAAACTATATGGCCCGCGGAGAGAGATGATAGTCTTCGTAGATCGTAGAGAGAGTTGAGCTTCTCTCTACACCTTCTCTTCTCCTCTCTCTTCTTGAATCAGCCCGAAAAATGGAAACTTTCGCTTTTCCCTCCTTATCTATCTTGACTTAAGTCGACGAGTGACTCTTAAAGCGCCACGTGTCACGTGATCTTCTCTCGGATCCATTCTACCCCGAAACAATTTGTTTTCGGTTCCGGTTCAAGTTCAATGTATTTTAAATGAACTTAACTTGAGTTACTTCCTAATTCCTGAGATTCTCGTAAAAATCTCGTCCTTGGGAGTCACTAGACGCCTGTTACCTCGAATATCGTGAAAATTCTGACTGTCTCGGAATTCAACGAAAATTTTCTGGGTAACTAGATTGTGTGAGACGAATCCAACGGTGAAGTCCGTTTCACCATCTAAGATCTAGTGAATTTTGTTTGTTATAATGATTTATGATTATATTTTTTTTTTATTTTCACGAATTTCCCCAGTTTCAAGGTTTCTATGTTAGTGAAGTTCAACAAAGTCTGTATTACAAAAGCAGAATATGTGTGAGTAACAACAGCGAGGATGAATACCCCCTCAGTGAAGACTTTGGTAATTTTTGGTTAACCACATATGTGTCAACCCAGTGAAAGCCGTAGAAAGTGTAGGAAGGCGTGCAAAGCTTGCGAGTGGGACTACAAATTAATACCACATAAAAAGACACACAATTTTGTAAAGAAAGTAGTCATTAGAATGATATCAAGGTTTTGAGACAAACAAAATGAAATTTGTTTCAATGATCGTGGATGCGATTCATCGATGTGGTTTTTATACACATGGGCATTGTGGTGTGTGATAGGAGTCGATAATGACTCGGAGCATGGTACATGATTGAGTTCATCTCATTTTCATGGCATGACACCTTTTACCACCTACCCTTATGCGCTTACCTTTAGAGTTCTAGCAATTAAAGTGCATATTACGTATGGAATAATTGATGTGGTCAGTCTCAGCATTGCATGTGCACTTAGGTGGAGAGTAGCCTCTGTAGGAAGTTTCTCTACTGGGCATAGCTCACTTTGTAATACCCTAAATTATACCTTGATAGTTTTATAACATGTTTAGGACATAATAAAGTAAATATATTTTTCGAATAAAATAATGCTAAAAATAAAATAAGCAAAACTCATGAGTAATCTAAGGCTCAAGGTGAAATTAGTAATATACAGTCCATGACTCAAAAGGTCATAAGATAATATTATCATACTAGTAAGATAAATAGAATAAGTTGATTTAAGAATAATAGAAAATGTGGAGTGCAAAAAATGGAAAAAATTGGACTCAAAAATGGATAAGACCAAACATGGTCTTTCATTTTAACCCAAATAGGGCATTTACGTAGAGAGAAAGAAGAGGAGAAGAAGAGAAGAGAAGAGAGAAGAGAGAAGAAGAAAGAAGGAAGAAAGAAAAGATATAAGAAGAAGCTTTTAAGTATAGATACTAGTTAAAGATTGTATAGAATATGTGTATGGATTTGTATCAGTTCATGCAGGGTTAGGAATTTTCCAACCTGCTTTCTTTGTCTATATGTAGGTTAGGAAAACCGCAACACACAAATGTTTAGTTTTGGTTGTGGTCTCGATGGAGGAAAAATTTGTATAGAAAATATTTGGTTTTTAGGGGAGATCTTGTGGCTTTTTTCAAACCCATGTTTTTATTTTGTGGTCATAACTTAGTCATCACTCACTTCAAATTAAGTGAGATTCAAATCATGGGTAAAGCTAGACTTTAGGAGACAAATCTCCTTGAAAATAGGTGTATGCAAATTTGGACTGAGTCTTTAGAAATTCGTCAAGAAGAGGAGCTAGGTTGCATGACTGGCCCCGGATTACGATTTGACATTAGAGTATTCTGGTTGTTTTTGGCCCTTAGCGAGTGCATGCTTCATTAAATTTAGTGATTGAGTGCAGGTGGCCCAGGCTTACAGGAGAGCGAATATCCTTGAAATAGGTGTTTCTTAAATTGGGACCTCGATGCGCGAAATTAAATCAAATGAGAGATAGGTTGCATGACACAACTGGTTTTGTTTTGACATTAGAGTAGTCCTAGTTGTTTAGGCCATAAGTTGATTTTCACTCATCCAATTTGAGTGATTCAAAATTCTGGGTAAACTAGACTTCTATGAGAACAAATCTCCTTGAAATAGGTGTCTTCAAATTTGAACCCTATTAGACCCAGAAAATTTGTCTAAAAGGGAGATATGTTTGTAAGAAATAGTTGATAATATACAAAAATACATGAAAATGCAAAGATAAGAGTAAATGATCGTAAATTTCGCATATGATTACCAGATAACAATAGTTATTCGGGGGTATGAGATATGTATAAGCATGTGTAAATGATATGTATGAAATATGTACATGCATGTGTCTAACGTGTGATGATCTTTATTAGAGGTCGTTCCAGTGTGAAGTACTCACTAAGCTATAAGCAGAGGAAAGAAGGAGCGAGCGGACAATCACATGGCTGACTGGAGTCGACCTGATACTAGTTGAGTGAGACCCTCTGTAATTACAAATACTGTATATAATTTGTTTTTTTTTCAACAATGTAAGTTTGCTCTCTTGACATCCATTCCATGGGTTTGTGAATATATTTTGTAATCCTATACGAGAATATGTTTCATTAAATGTTTAATAGTATATGAATGAACAAGTTTATAGTAAACAAAAAATAAATAAATAATGCTATCTGAGTGTTACAGTTTAAGTAGTAATTGAGCGTTACAAGTTAGTGGTATTGGCTTTAGGTTTGGGTTTTGGAAAAAGCCTAGGTTTAGGCGATTCTATATAGAGTATAAGATTGAAAAGCATGTGCTTAGTAATGTGTTGGCCTGATCTTGGATGTCCTCGTGTTTTGTATAGATGGATGCAGTCCCTCACAAAATCCAGTTGAATAGCGAGTTGGGAGTGTTAGCCACAGAGATCAGGGATTGCAGCGGACCCATACGAATCTATCGAAGAGAGTCATGCCCTTGCTGAGCCAAATGAAGCTTTGCTAAGGATAACTCAAGACATGACTCGGGTATTGGAAAGATTGACAGCTCCAAAAGCCCCTATCGACATGGTAAGAAGACATGGGGCTGATGAATTCCATGGGACAAACATGGAAGAGTCCGATAAAGTGGAAATCTGGTTAGAAAAGTTACAAGGAATATTAGAGGAAGTTAGATGCCATCCCGATTAGAGAGTATCATGTGCAGTCTCACTATTGTAGAGTGAGGCATATGCTTGGTGGAAGCTAGTGTTGAGAAGTGCAAAGTTCAATCCGTGACTTGAGGTTCTTTGTCGAGTTCGAGGAAAGTACGTTATCGAGATGTATAGGGAGTCCAAGTGGAAACAATTCTTGAATTTGAAGCAAAGGAACTTATCGGTGGCTGAATATGAGAAAGAATTCAGTCATCTTAGCAAGTATGCACCGGATTTGGTTCTCACCGAGGCATTTCGGGGTAGGCAATTTGAGGATGGACTGCATGATTCCATCAAGAGATGTTGGCACCTATGACTTCTCGACAAATTGAATTTCTCAGGTTGGTTTACTTTATAAATAAAAGTAGAGACTTGAAATGAGCATCAAGAAAGATCTAAGAAGAGTTTTCTAGAAGCCGTCCTCCTCGAGAAAAGAGCTGAGGAGTCTCGACTGTTCGAATACGGTTCATTTCACGAGAGGTAGAAGACAAAGGGTCAATCTGACACTTGAATTCAAGTATAAGTTACTTACATTGGACATGGAGAAATCCTAGAGTGCCCTCATTGCCATAGAAGGCATTTGGGTGCTTACAGGTTATTAACGGGAGAGGTGTTTGGGTTATTGTAGCCTTGATCATTTGATAGCACGGTGTCAGGAGAGTGATGGATAATAGAAGTCTGAGAAAGTGAGTAGAGGAAAATCGGTTACACTACCTTGTGAGAGATTGAGGTAGGGGCCAAGGTGGCCCGATTCAGCATAGAGGACCAAGGGACACAATCTGCGAGAGAAAGTGGATGGATCTATGCCTCGGCACCGGCCACGAGGCATATGCATAAGGGATGTGAGGGATGGATGCTCATGAGGTTATAGCTAGTATATTTTCTCTTTATGATATTGAGATGCATGCATTGATTGATCCTGGATTCACTCATTCATATGTATGCATTGAACGTAACATTTGAAGATACCCGGCCCGGTGGAGCGGTTAGCATATGACATGCATGTAGCGGAGTCCATTAGGGCCGCGATGTTAGCGTGAATAGCGTATACGAAATTGCTACATTATTATCCAGAAAGCGAGAGAGTTTCTTATTGATTTGATAACGCCACCTTCAGAGAGTTTGACTTGATTAAGGAATGGATTAAGTTTAATCTAAACAGAGCCACCGTTGATTGTGGTCAAAGGCGGTAGTGTTGAGATACTCGGCTAGTCGAGGTGATAGTCGGGGCATTAGATCCAAGCGCGATGTTGATGTGATCTCCAGTATGTAAACTAGGAGACTTATGAGGAAAGGATATGAGACATTCTTGGCCTTGATACTTGACTCTAAGAGAGGTCAAGTTAATGTGGAAATAGTAAGGGAATTTCCAGATGTATTAAGATGTACCAGGATTTGAAACATCATTATTGGTGGAAGAGAATGAAAAGAGATGTGATAGAGTACGTGTCTAAGTGTTTGAAGTGTCGGCGAGTCAAAGCTAAACACCAAGTTCCAACCGATCTATTGAATCCCCTTCCAATTCCTCAATGGAAGTTGGATAACATTACCATGGATTTTGTGTTGGGTTTTCCCCTCACACAATAGAAACATGACTCTGTTTGGGTGATTATTGATAAGCTGCAGTAGGCCCGTTTATGCCGTGCGTGATGGTGATACATGGATCATTATTTAAGGCCCATATGTGAAAGAGATTATGCGATTGCATGGTGTACCGTTGTCTATTGTGTAGGATAGAGATCCACGTTTTACATGGCGAGGAGTGCTGGGAAGGAACTTCTGATCAACCTTGATCTGTTTCTGAATTTCGATCTGACATTCTTCATGACAGATGGACGATCGGATTGATTCAGTACTCGAACAAGCCCCGAGTTGTGTCATGGAATTTCCTGAAAGTTCCATGGATGGAATTTGCCTATAACAATAGTTTATCAAACAAGTAATGGCGCGCTTTGGCGTGTGCGTGGCGGCGTTTGCCGTCGAAGCTATATGGTCGGAGATGTAGAACTCCGGTATGTTGGACGGAGTTGAATAAGCATAAGATGATTGGTCCAGACATAGTAAAAGATACATAAGAGAAAATACAAGTTATTTGGCAAAGGTTAAAGGCGGCTAATGATCGACAAAAATCATATGCCGATTTAAAGAGAAGAGATATTGAATATGAAGTGGGAGACAAGTCTTCTTAAAAGTATCGTTGTGGAGGAAAATTCTATGGTTTGGTAAGAAAGGCAAGTTGAGTCAGGAGTTCCTTAGGACCATGAGATGCAGACGAATTGGCCACATGGCTTATCATTGCACTCCCTGCGGAGTTGGCCCAGAATTACATAATTTGTTTCGTAATGTCGATGCTTGAAGATACCGCTGCGATGGGTTGCACATCTTTTACCGATCTGAATGTATCTACCAGAACATATAGACTTTTCATATGAAGAAAGGCAAGGTTATTCTGGCTCGAGAGGTGAAATGGATTTGTGGAATCGTAATCTGTTTAGTGAAAGTGCTACGCTGACACCATGGCGGGGAAGAAGGCTTTGCTTAGGAGCCATAAGCAACAACTATGAGGCTGCGATGTCAACTCACCGATTCAGTGTAATTTCAATGACAAATTCTTTTAAGGGAGGAGAGTTGTAATACCCCCAATTATACTAACCGGTTTTGTAACATGTTTAGGGTAAAATAAAAGTAAATGTATATTTTTTCGGAATAAAATAATGTTAAAAATAAAATAAGCAAAACCCGCTAAATGTCCCCAGAGTCAAGGAGTAAATTAGTAATTACAATCCAAGACTCAAAGGTCATAAGATGAAAAGATTATATACTATAAATAGATATAGTAAATCAGTATTTAATATAGTAAAGATATTAACATAATAGATTATTTAGTAGCTCCAAAATTGGATAAGACCAAGCATGGTCTTAAACATATCCCATTTTGGCTTAGAATTATTAGAAGGCATTCACGTAGAGAGAAAAGAAAGAGGAGAAGAAGAGAGAGAGAAGAGAATAAGAGAAGACGAAGAAGGAAGAAAGAAAGGAGAGAAGAAGAAGCTTTTAAGGTATGGATACTAGTTAAGGAATTTTATAGAATATGTGTATGGATTTGTATTGAATTCATGTTGGGTTAGGAATTTTCCAACCTCTTTCTTTGTCCATATGTAGGTTAGGAAAACCCTAACTTACAAATGTGTTCGGGTTTCGTCAGTCCTCACTGAGGAAAATTCAGACAGAGAAAATGTTGGGTTTTAGGGGAGATGCTGTCCGTTTTTTAAACCCATGTTTTTGCTTACCATAACTTATCTAAATCAGTTGGATTCAAAATTTCGCAACTGGGGACTTCATAGGAGAACAACTTCCTCAAATAGATGTACGCACTCGGGACCTGCTGAACCCGTAGAATTCACAAAGTGGCAAATGCTGTATGACACAATTGGTTTTGTTTCTTGACATTAGAGTAGTCCTGGTTGTTTTCAAGAGCACTGTCATCACTCATCCAAATTGAGTGATTCAAAATTCTAAGTAAACTAGACTTCTAGGATAACAAATCTCCTTGAAATAGGTGTATGCAAATTCGGACCCCATTGGGCCTAGAAAAATTATCTAAAAGGGAGCTCTATTTGTAAGAAATAGTTGATAGTATACGGAAATACATGAAAATGCAAAGATAAGAGTAAATGATCGTAAATATCGCATAATATGATTATCGGATAACAATAGTTATTCGGGGTATGAGATATGTATAAGCATCAATATAAATTATATATATGAAATATATGTATATGTAATACAACGTGTGATGATCCTTATTAGAGGTCGTCCACGAGTATTATTCCCACTAAGCTATAAGCTTAGTACGGGGTTTCATCCGTGTGGGTACAGAAGAAGGAACTAGAAGCCCGGACAATCATGTCGACAACGAGTCAACCTGATACTAGGTGCCCACTTGAAAACCTTTATAGTCACATTTTGTATATGTATTTGTTTTTTTTTTTTTTTTTGTAAACAATGTAAAGTTTGTATATGTTGAACTCCCATTTATGGAGTTTGAATATATTTTGTAATCCGCTGCTACAGAATATATTTCAAGTTAAATGTTTAACAGTATATGAATGAACAATTTTATAGTAAACAAAAATAAAAAAATGCTATATGAGTGTTACAGTTTAAGTAGTAACTAAGCGTTACACACCCTATATGGGATAACATTTCATGTGCAAAGTAAAGACCGATGGACGACTTTCATTAGGAGCCACAATTGTGAAGAAAGTCGGATTGTGGTTTTGTAATATTTTTGTAAAAGTATTGGATAAACAAGTTTTGTATTGTATGAGGTTGTAATTAAACTCATAGTAATATTTTTTGAAAATAACATAAAATGTTCATTGAATGTAAATAAATGGATCCCAATAGATGGGATTGGACAGTGTGGGATAGAGACACACGATATCCATAGGTATTTCCGTGTGTTGACGGTTGGTCAACGAACCCCCGGATTTTGGGGCATCACATATTGGTATCAGAGCATAGGTATACGAATACCTAGGCTTTACGGGATGAGTTTAGACCATTGCATTCATTGTGCATTTCATGTGTTTTGCTTTGATAAGGTACATGATTGTGTTGTGTGATATGAAATCTCTACATGGTAAGATATATATAGGAAAAGTTGAACACTAGGGTGAGAGGGGTTCGGAAAATGAATGAACGGAATAGTTCAGGATGTGATGTCTACTAGTGGTTGGCTGATGCACTACTAGTTAGACTAGAAAAATGAATCTCAATTTTCTATTTGACACATGTAGATGGTAAGTTGAGGAAGTGGAAGTCGAGGAAGGGGACGCCGAGGTGATGGGCGGAGCAACAACCCACTACCACCAGCCTTTGACCAACAAGCCTTCATGATTTGTGGGGTTGCGGCCCCATACATTGAACAAGTGAGTGCGTGACTACTAACCATTGCATAGGCTAGTGCAGCGAAGCGTGCCAAGAAGTTAAGTAACCTCAAGGTTCAAGGCACATCATCCTCGACATTCAAAGGAGGAGGTTCGATGATAGTTGATCATTGGTTCGTGAGTGGAAAGATATTAGAGGCTATGGACATCATCTCCGATGCCACGAGATAAAGCTAATGGCGTTTTAGTTAGAGGAATTGAATCCCGAATATATGGTGGGATTGGGTCAAAGCCTTGAGGAACTTAGAGTCAATGACATGGGAAGAGTTCTGAGAGCTCTTCATGAGTAAGTTTTTCCCAGCATCTACTCAACATGCAAAAGTTAGGGAGTTCCTGGAATTAAGACGAGTATGTGATGTGAATATGTGGCTAAGTTTCTTGGGATGCTTAGTTTCGTTGACTTGTAGCCGCGGACATGACGAGTAAGAAAATTTGAGAGGATGGTGAAACTATCCATCCCAGAGTAAAATTGTAAGGACTTCTTACGCAGAGATATGGATGACGATGGTGGAACTGACTATGGCCGTTAAGAGGAAGTGGATGATGCACGAACATCCCAGGATACGGGTGTTAAGGATAAGAGGGAAGAAAACTGACCTTAACTTTCTAGCTCGGGGAAGAAGCGAGGACTCTACTCATGTGAGGACAAGGTCGTGACTATCAAGGTCAAGGCTAAGGTCGATCATCCCAGAGTGGGAGACACTTCGGGACTCCGACGGACGAGGCGGGGGCGTGTTTCCATTGCAATCGGCTTGGACACACGGGGCGGGTGTCACCAGAGGCAAGAATCCCAGAGTTATGGGACACCTCAAGCCTAGTCATGTTAGGGCTGTACAAAGGCGTGGATTTATTCCTCCTTACCCCGCCATGGGCGGGAGAGACAATGTGGTTGCGGGGCATTGCACGGGGCCACTGCTTGCCGGTCGGCCGGATGGGCCGGGGCGGGGTCGGGTTGAGCGGGGGCTCCTGACCCAGACTTTAGGGACATAGGGGTGTGTCTGCGCCATTACACTCCAAAATGAGCTTGCAAATTAGTCGGTTATTCGAATTATGTTTTTACTTTTTCGCCTATGAGCAAGAGTGTTAATTGATTCTGGTGCATCTCATTCCTTTGTTGTTGCATCTTGTGTTAAAGATTTGGGCTTAGTGGTTGAAACCTTGGAAAAGACGTTGTATATGAATTCTCCTCTAGGAACTAGGGTGAGTATTGATATGATATGTTGAGATTGTGAGTTAGAGATCTCAAGGATTCTACTTACTGTAGACCTTCGGGTCATGGACATATCGGAGTTTGATGTTATTCTTGGGATGGATTGACTGACGGCACACCGAGTCATCATTGATTGTGATCGTAAGAGGGTTACTACCTACACACCAGATGATGTTTGTGTTATGTTTCAAGGGGATAAGCACGATGCTATGCCCCAAGCCGTGTACAATTCTAGGTGGCACAGACAGTTGTAGGGTTGGTTGGTAAACCTTACCCTAGAGGACGAGGCGAGACAGAAATTGGGTCTACCTCAGGTAGTTTGGGAGTATAAGGATGTTTTTTCAGAGGAATTATCAGGATTACCTCCATACAGGGATGTAGACTTTTGTATCGAGTTACACCCTGATACATTGGCTATTTGTATGACGTTGTATAGAATGACGTCTACTGAGTTGCAGGAACTCAAGGTCCAATTGCAAGAATTGTTGGACGGTGGTTTTATTAGACCAAGCACTTCTCCTTGAGGCGCTCCGGTACTATTTTCCAAAAAGAAAGATAAAACCCTTCAGCTATGCATTGACTACTGATAGTTGAACAAGGTTACGATCAAGAATCGGTATCCTTTATCAATGATTGATGATTTGTTTGATCAACTAAGAGGGGCGCAAGTCTACTCCAAGATAGATCTCCGCACCGGTTCTCATCAATTGAGGGTTAGGGAGGCAGATATCCCTAAGACGGCGTTTAGAACGTGATACGGGCATTTCGAGTTCACAGTAATGCCATTCGGGTTGACGAATGCTCTAGCGGCATTCATAGATCTCATGCATAGGGTCTTTGTCCTATCTGGGTCGGTTGTTGTGGTGTAGTGGGCCGACGTTTTGATCTACTCGAGTCGGAGGAGCATGAGGATCATTTGAGGATTGTTCTCCATGCTTTGTGAAACCATCGGTTGTATGCCAAATTCAGTAAATGTGAATTTTAGCTTACTGAGGTAAAATTCTTGGGTCATGTGGTATCGGCTTCGGGTGTCTCAGTAGACCCGGAGAAGGTTGAGGCAGTTATGAGTTGGGAGATACCCAAGTCAGTCTTCGAGATAAGTAGTTTCTTGGGATTGACATGGTATTATAGGAGGTTCATTGAGGACTTCTCAAGATTAGCTACGCCTATGAGGAAATTGACCCGAAAGAAGGTTAAGTTTGAGTGGAATGACTTATGTGAGAGGGCATTCAAGATTGAAATGAGGCTTACTTGACTCCTATTACATTAGTCCATGGGGGATAGAGAGGCACGTAGTGTATTATGATGCCTTGAACTGGCAGGATGTGTTTTAATGTAGTCAGAGGGTTATGAGAAACTATGGTTCTCGACGGTTAAAGTCATGAGCGCGGTGCCACATGATAGATTGACGGTCATTGTCTTTGCCTTGAAGATTTGGCGTCACTACCTGTATGATGAGCAGTTCGAGGTGTTTCAGACCATAAAAGTCTTAAATGCATCCTTTACTGTGGACCTCAATATGAGGCAACACAGGTGGATGGAGTATTTAGAGGATTATGAGTTCACTTTGCATTACCATCCCGTTAAGGCAAATGTGGTGGCTGATGCACTCAGTTGGAAGTCATAGGGAGTATTGGCTAGTATAGCTTCCCGGGAGTGACAAATGCTCGAGGTTGTGGGACAGTACAGACTGCAATACAGAGATCAGACTTAGGGTATTTTGGGGAGTTTGGTAGCTACGGCTGCTGCTAAAGCGGTGATTGAGTCTTAGCGATGGGGACCTGAATGGCGTCCGTGAGGACTGAGTGCGGTGAATTACCGTGTGAAGGAGTGGGCTATTCACACGAATGGTAATCTTCGGTATAGGGGTAGGATTATGGTTCCTGGTTGGCATATTTGAGATAGGAGATCCACCCCAAGGGTTAATTTATAGTTTTCTTTGTGCATCCAAGTGGCACAAAGATGTACCATGATCTTCATTGCTAGTATTATTGGAGTGGAATGAAGCAGCAAGTTTGGGATTTTGTTCGTCGGTGTCTAACATGTTAGCAGGTAAAAGCTAAACACCAAAGGCCGGTAGGGTTACTCCAGCCATTGGAGGTAGCAGAGTGAAAGTGGGAGCATGTCACGATGGATTTTGTGACTCACTTGTCACGATGGATTTTGTGACTCACTTGCCACGAACATCGCTAGGGCATGACGTGGTGTGGGTGATCGTGGACCGGCTCACAAAGTCGGCACACTTTCTAGCCGTACAAATGACCTTCACTCTAGAGAAATTCTGTAGATTATACATACGAGAGATTAGCCGGTTGCATGGAGTGCCAGTCTCTATAGTATTTGATCGAGATCCCAGGTTTACGGCTCATTTTTTGGAGAGTTTTCATAGAGCTGATGAGTATACTTTATACTCATTTTATCAGTATGTTTTTCTTATCTTTTAGTAGTTTTATTATATAAATAAGTGATCTAATGCTCTAAATATTTCAATTTGTAGTGCATTCGACCATGAGAGCGATATGGAGCAAAAACAAGAGATAAAGCTCAAAATCAGCAAACTACATGCAGTAAGCAATTACTGTGTTTGATGTTTTCAGCTGCAAGATGACCCCAAATGGAAGCAAACGTTATATGGATGAATTCTACACTTCAAGAGCTTTCCAAGTACGAGAACATGAATCGGACTTTAAAATGACAAAGTTATGACTCTTGGTAGTTGAAGGAAGAAGAAGAAGAGCTCAAAAGAGACCAGTTGGGCATTTTGTATATTCAGTCTTGCAATGAGATTTCCAAAGTGTTTTTCCTGGACATATCTAGATTCTACACTTCAAGATCTTTCCAACGGTACCAAGAACACCCAAATCGGAGTTCGAATGACAAAGTTATGGTCTTACGAAGTTGGAGCAAAAACAGGAAAGCTGCAGCAACGTCGCGACGTTAGAACGTCGCGATGTTGCGAAATGCGGTATGACATCCGACGTCGCGACGTTGCGGGCAAGTTCGGCGTTAGGGGTTGATTTTGGTGGATTTTAGCCGTTTGAGCCCCATAATTGGGGGTTTTAAAGCTCAGGCAGAGGAGACAAGGAGCGGCTAGGGCTCGGAGAAAGGGGACTTGTCCACCTTTGGGACCAAGGAGGAGGTTGGGATTTGTTTTTTTGAAGGGTGGGAGAAGATCATGAGATTTGTGGAAGAGAAAATCGAGACTCACCATCATTTGATCATTATATAGTTTCTTCTCCACTTTTCTCATGTTTTATCTAAGTTTATGATGTATCAAACCTCTATCATGCTAGATTCGTAGATCTAGGAGTTTTGGTTGTATATTGAACATGGGTTTTATATCTATTTGTTAATGTTCCGTTTTCTATTGTTTCTTGTGAATGCACCTCTGATTCATACTTGGTTCTATTTACATATTATTGATTTGGCTAATCTCAATGTAGTGAGTGGTTCTTTGCAAGATGCGAGAAGGAATAAAAAGAACTGAACATAGATGAATCAACCTAATTAACTTTGGTAGTGTAGAAATTGCCAGTGAGTGGGGCGTGTGAGACTTTTGTATCTTAAAGCATCTTTAATGCTTGGGAGTTGAGCTAAACAAAGACCTAGTGTTTGTTGAGTAGGTTATTCGACAGAGAGGAAGCATAATTAAATTAGACAAGAGTTGCCTCTAGGAAAGCATTTCATGAAACAATAGGGTAGAATTTTGACTTAGATCTACAAGAGGATTGTCAGTGCACCAAGTACCTAGAATTTATCATCTCTTGGTATCCCTTGGTTGCGATCTTCATTAGTTAGATATAGAAATTTCATTAGTTTAGTTTAAATTACTGTTTTTTACTATCACAATTATTAGTTTGGATAGTAGAAGTATTATAATTTTTGTATAGCATCCCCATTTTCCCTGTGGATCGATATCCGTACTTAGGTACACTTTATTACTTGACAAGCGTATACTTGCGCGGAATAGGCGCCCCTTTTATATTTTTCTGCATAATTTTATATACACATCACAAAATAAGCCTATCAAGAGCCATGGGGACACAGTTGATAATGAGCACCGCTTTTCATCCCTAAATGGATGGTTAGTCATAGAGGACCGACCGGAGCGTAAGACCCACAGTCAATTTACGGAATAAGAATAAAATCGTATTTCGATTACTAAATTGTAATTTCGGTTAAAAATCCGTAATTAATTCTAGATCTCCAGATGACAAAGCGGATTTATCTTAGTTGGAATGTCTCATGAAATCTAGCTAGCACGTAAAATTTCGTAATTTTAAAGCGATCGGGATTGACACGTTTTCACGAGGCATCGCGTTTGAGTCTTAAATAAGAAAAGATTTTTCGATCACGACGAAAGTCACATATAGCATGTACTCATGTACCGTAAGGTGGTATGAGTAGAGGAAGTAATGATGGAAATTGGACGGCCGAGATAATGTCGAATATCAAATGCAGGTAATGAAGGGACATAGTGGTCATTTAAATTTGATTTTAAGTGCAAAGTGACAAAATAGAAATAGTGCATCTTCTCCACTTAAGCCCGGAGCTAAGCGTGGAACAGTTTGGAGATGCGTGGCCTTCGTTTGAGAGGATTTTAGAGAGAGTGCACTTCTCTCTGGGTGCACTATCAGCCGTCGCGGTCTTGAGCGCGAGAAGGAAAAGGTTCTACGCGAGCGAGCTACGTGGACTCGGGATCGGGAGTTTCTTCAAACTCCTTGAGGTGGGATTTTATCCTTTGCACTTGGTTTTATTCCCATTTTAAATGTTTTACTAATGTTTAGGTTGAATGAGGCGTTAGGGGCCGGTGGATCGAATCTGACAGCCACCCACCAGGACGGGTGGCCAGGCATATTTTCTTTGCCATGGTGCAGCCGTAACCGTGGGTAGGGGCTGTTTGGATTATTTGAGTATTGATTTGTGGATTAAATGGTGTTTTGGTATGTATAGGGTCGGAAATGGCCGTGAAATCCGGGTTCACTAAGTGAACCGTGTTTTATGATTCTAGGGAATGATAGCGAGGTTTCACTATTCTCGGAATAGTGTTCTCAAAATATATATTTTTGTAATCGTGTTGGTGGTGATTTAAATTAAATTGCTCGTGTATGATCATTAGCCCAGTGAGCTAATTTTGATGCTTGAAATTGATTAATTACATGGCGTGATTGTGTGATTGGATATTATGCGAATATATTCGTATTTGATATGTTTGCATGTGATTAGGCGTGATGGAAGGCGGCATCGTATTCCATATGCCTTTGGAACATCCTAAGTTATAGGAGATAGTGCATGGGATGAGTCACAGAGAAAAATGGTTCGGAGGGTAGTCTAAAAATATAAAATAGGGAGGGTAGTCCAAATAAATATATCAGCGTCGGAGCGCGGTGTGCTATATTGTCGGAGGAGTAGTCCGAAGCGAATAATATATCAGCCGTCGGGCCCGGTTGATATATATTCATCGGTAGTCCACGAGCAAATATATATCGGTGTCGGAGCGACGGTGATATGTATATACATCGGAGGGTTGTCCTTAATAAAACTATGTTCTCATAAGAGGCAGCGGAAGTGGTGAGAGAAGTCGATGAGACTAGGATACGGAGTTAGTCGTGATATGAAAGCGTTAGTGGGATCGTGGAACTGTTGAGATGTGTGTGTTTACTTTGGAACATTGCCTTGCACTTGGGTGGTGAGTAGCCCACTTAGGGGCGATTCTCTCTTGAGCTTTGGCTCACCGGTCGTGGGATCCCACTGCAGTCTGGGAGCGTGCGAGGAGACGGTTCGTCCTAGAGATTTATTGTGAAGAATTCCGGGATGTGGCTTTGATGGTTGTACATGTATTAGAACTCTTTAAGTTTAATATATGTATTGTTTAAGAGTAACAATATTAACTCTTGTAACTATGGGGTATATAGTTGGATTCATAGTCGGCATGTATGTTGAGTACATTTATGGGCCCAAGTGGCCGCATTGGATATATATATTGCATATATTGAATTTGTTTTTGGACGAATTATATGTAGATGCTTGTTTTGGGTAGAGCTCCGTACAAAGGCTGTCAGATTTTCTAAGTAGTGATCGGGTAACTTAGTATCTGCTAACTGTTCAGCGGGTTGACGGGTAGTCAACGGACCCCGGGTTTTGGGGCGTCACGACGGTATCGGAGCTTAGGTATGAATACCTAGGGGCTCGGGTTTGGGTATCCATCCTTTACTAGGTGTGGTTCGTGTCGAGTGTAGGTATGGGATTACCTAGGAAATCACGGAATGAAAGCTAGGACCTGCGTGCACGTGTGTTGATGTGTTTTGTGTGATTTGGTGAATTATTGTTTGTTTGGTATGAATGCCATGTTGTAAGTGTGTTGTGGAATATGTGTGTGCTTGGTGATTAGCACATGAATGTGTAGAAAACAATTTGAGTGATACAGGGTACAAAAACTGGAAAAGATAATGAGAAGAATAAATTTCATAAATTTATTTGGCCTATTAGGTGATGAAAATAATTTTCTAAGTTGAAGAAAATCTGAAGAAATAAATTTTTATAAATTTATTGGATGAGGATTGAAGAAAATGGAAGAAAATAAATTTTTAGAAATTTATTTCAGTGGGGAAAATTTTTCGTGAAAAATTTGGAAAAGAAAATAAATTTTATAAATTTATTTGAATTTATGATGTGAAAAAAATTCTAAGGTTTTATATGGTGCAAAATTTAAGAAAATTAGGTTAAATAAATTTTTTATAAATTTATTTGAGTATCGAAATGAGAAAAAAAATGATTTTAGTGATTTTTATTTTCCAATTTAAATAAAATTGAAAAAAATTTGTGCGAGAAAAAATGCAGAATAGACTCTTTGCCCACATTGTATTGCAAGAAAAAAATTGTATTCTGAGATTTAGAGGTGAGAAAGTACGGGATAAATTTGTTTTGTATTCTGTCTGATAAATTTTGTATTAATGAGAAGGGAAATTTCGTGAGGAATTTGGGTTTGTATTGCAATCGAGGTGCCCGGCTGGCTCCACAATCACGATCCATGGCGCGACCTGGTATGAGGGCGTCGCGGCCCAGGGGCGCCTGGCCAGTCTTGAAATTGAAATTTGTGTGAGCGTCTGTGGCGGCCCCAGGCTTGCGTGGCCTTGTGAGGCGAGCGTATGGCGGGAGGCGCGAGCGAGGGCGGGCGTGCGCGAGAGGCTGGGGCGGCGCGCGAGGCGCGGGGCGCCTTGGGGTAGCACGAGGCCGCGGCATGGAGCGCCTTGAGTAGCCCGACCGGCCTTGGCTTGAGCGTGAAGACGGCCCGTGTTGGTGGCTCGATCTGCCTAGGTGTGCTTTCAGGCCCAGGCCCGGGTTGGGGTTTTGTGCACCACGACTCGGTTTTAGCCAGTTTGATCGATGCATTCTGAGTCACTAAATGAACTCTTGTTCATTAAAAAAATTCGAAAAAAAAAAAAATTTAAATTTAAATAAAATGAAAATAAAATCAAATAAATTTGATAAAATTTTCGAAAAATAAAATTTTCAAAAAATAAAATAAAATAAAATTTTGAAGAAATAAAATTTCGATGAAACAATATTTTAAGCGAGGAAATTGATTAAGTATGCAACTTTGAGTTATGTGTATGACTAGTGTCTAGGAAGTGTGTTATGCCTTAGAGACCTTTATGCGGAAGACCCAACACTATATGAAGAATCTTGATTTGCTTGTATTAGTTGTGCAGGAAATTATATGCATGAGTGTAATGCGTATAGGAAAGGAATTGAATGCTAAGGTTATGAATTATGGCGCTTAGGATTTGGATCTTGAAAGAACGAGGGCATAGAACCTTCTTGAAATAAATAAATTAATTAGTTGGAACTTAACACCGCAGGAAATGAGCAATTCGATTCATTGGTTGTCAGAAATACATTAGTAATCGGTATACGCATTGCTAGTTGAAGCGAAATGAAAATTTCATGAATCGTGTTGCCATTTGACCAATGTAGATGGCTAGTAGAGGGTGAGGACGTAGAGAACATCCACGGGGCAGTCGGCCTTGTCAGTGTTGTCCAGCGGTTTGTGATGAAATTGTAGGTATTCACGAATCTTTATCGCCGCAGGCTAGTATAGCGGTGGTCGGTGAGATCTGGTAACGCGTGAGGAGGTTTAGGGCGTATCACCCTCAGAGCATTTACGAGGGGGAAAGATCCGATGGTGGTAGACCGTGGGTTCATGCGAGCGAGAAAGTGTTGAAATTTATGGAAGTTACCTCGACCTGACCGGGATGGAGCAGGCTGCGTTCTGAGCTAGAGGGATGAGGCTGAATATGGTGGAAATGGGCAAGGACCTCTAGAGGACCTTAGAGGGATTTGTTGCCGTAAGTATCCACTGGGGATTAGGGGCGAGAATAAGAATTATGGAGTCGAGGTTGCATGTTGTTAGGATCTCGGGGACTCTACTCACGGTGGACACGAGAATCATGGATTTGTGTCGAGTTGATGTCATCCTAAGGATGGGTAGCGATAGCTTCTGGGATCGTTATCGATTGTGGCTAGGAGGTCTGCCTAAGCGGGGGCCGGTACTCGTGTTGTATGTATTTCGAAGCCCGAGGCATGATATTTTGCCCGGACGTTATGTGTCAAGTGTCGGGGGACCGGTTAAGCGGGTTGGCTCATGAGCCTTACCTGAAGGACGAGGAGAGGTCGGACTTGGATCTACCTCGGTAGTGTGCGAATATGTGGATGTTTTTTCCGGATGAGCTGCAGATTTCACCTCCACATAGGGATGTAGACTTGATTATTGGAAGTTACACCGAGATTATTTCACCAATCTCTATGACTCCGCATAGGATGGCACCGGTTGAGTTGCGGGAACTCGAGTCCGATTCTGAGGCTATTAGACGAGGGTTTATCAGCCAGGAGCACTTCACCATGGGGCACTCCGGTTCTATTTGCGAAGAAGAATGGGAGCCAGCCATTGTGGCTGACTATAGGCAGTGGAATAGGGTTATGATCCAGAATCGGTACCCATTACAGAGGATTGATGATTTATTTAACCAGTTGAGAGGAGTGCGAGTCTACTCCAAGATAGACCTTCCTTGGTTACCATCGGTGAGGTTAGGAGACGGATATCCCTAAGGCGGCGTTTAGGGGCGCGTTATGGGCACATGGTTCTGGTGATGCCCTTTGGGTTGACGAATGCGCTAGCAGCATTCATGTACCTCATGCATAGGGGTTCCAACCCTATTTAGATCAGTTTGTCGTAGTCTTTATGGATGACATCTTGATCTACTCCCCGTCAGAGTGGGAGCGTGACTATCATTTGAGGATTGTTTTGAGTTGTTGAGACCATGTTTGTGCGACAGATTCAATTAAGTGCGAGTTTTGAGCTTCTGCGAGGGAGATTTTGGGACCAGTGGTGTCGGCACCGGGAGTGTCCCGGTCGACTGGGAAGGTTGAGCGTGGTGAAGGGTGAGATGTCAATCTTCGAGATACGTAGTTTCTTGGGATTGGCGGGGTATCACGGGAGATTCGAGAATGGGCTGAAGTTGTCCATTCGGGGAAGGATCGTAGGACTTCGCCTACAGGACTGGACTCGGCTGGTTGGGACGATCCGGCCCAGTAGGAGCGGTGGGGATACTTGGAACCTTGGGGATACGGGTGTTGGTATGAGAGGGAGGATCAGCTTTCTCTAGTTCGGGAAGAGGCGGAAGACACCGCTTCACACTAGTTCGGGACTAGGGCGGGATTAGGCATGGTGACGGGGATTGCCAGGAGCGGGGATCCCGATACTTTAGGGCAATCTGGTCCCCGATTAGCCGGGTAGAGACGGGAGAGTATATACGATTCATTCCTCCACACCTGAAATGCGGAGTGGAGAGAGGCCCCAGTTTCGTTGCGGGGTGTTATGCAAGCACTCTCAACGCACGGATTGGCCAAAGGGGGCCGGAGTGTGGAGTGAAGTCGGGACCAGATCAAAGTTGCGCGGTGGAGCGTAGTGGACCTTAGGGTGGTAGACATATTTGTTGTTGATGTCGAGGGCGGCATGGATGAGTTAATGACCATCGAGTTGTGAGTGAGTGAGACCTTAAATAGGGTTGTCATGCTCGACCACGACATTGGATTTGGGCTTAGAGGTTAAGGCCTTTAAGAGAAGCCAAGTAAAGATGTTCTTCCACTGGGGTGTGGGGTGAGGAGTTGACTTGATAGGTCGGGATTATGAGTGAGATCTCTCGGGTCTGCTCATGGTGGGCAAGGATTGGTTGCCAGAAGTAAGATTATTGCGTTCGTGTGCCTGATGGCTTCACGTCGAGTCGGGTGTGCGTGCGTATGGTCATTCACCACTCTTGGTGAGTGTGAGTT
The DNA here is from genome assembly GCA_016808115.1 of Tetrastigma voinierianum. Classification (NCBI taxonomy): domain Eukaryota; kingdom Viridiplantae; phylum Streptophyta; class Magnoliopsida; order Vitales; family Vitaceae; genus Tetrastigma; species Tetrastigma voinierianum. The sequence continues at coordinate 74,481 of JAEQBH010008018.1, read as the reverse complement.
GAGTTGCCTTTGGGAATTTAAGTCGATGAAGACTCATAGTTGAATCGAGAAATGCAGGCTCGAAATTATGGCCAGGGCGTTATGTTGCCGAGATGAAAACGGACGGGTATCATGTAGACTTAAAGTTGAATGATATAAGTCGGAGTGACTCGAGGTTGGATACCCTTTGGAAATTGCATTGGGTGTTGTTGAAATTGCGAGCTACGGTAAATGGATGTCATGCATGGCATGGATTGAGTTGTGATCCATTGGATTATCGTGATTGGCCTTAAGAGAGGTTAGGCGTTTACACACCAAGCAAGGGTTGTGTAGGGTTACGTGTGTATGGATTACATACGGGTGTTAGAGGGCATGTTGCGAACATGTGTCCTAAAACATAAGGGTAGAGGATTAATTGCCCTTAGTGGAATCCGCCTACAACAATAGTTATCAAGCGAGTGCACGAGTGGCACCATATGAGGCATTGTATGGGAGACCAGGTAGATCACCGTTTTGTTGGACCGAGGTGGGAGAGAGCTCCATCACTGGTCCTGATCTGATTAGAGACACCTCTGAGAAGGTGAGTTCGATACGATAGCGTCTTCTCACGGCTCAGAGCCTGCAGAAGAGCTATGTAGATGTGCGACGTCGACCCTTAGAGTTCGAGGTTGGTGATCACGTTTCCTTGAAGGTGAATCCTAAGAGAGGAGTGGTCAGGTTCGGCGTGGGAAGGTTGCTTGTAGGAGTTATTGGGCACTTTCGAGATGCTCGGAGGATGAGCGATGCGTCTGGGTTGGTATTCTGCCCGGCATGATGGAGGTGTCCGCGAGGTGTTTCACGTCTCCATGCTCCGGAAATATATTCCAGATCCAGCCCATGTGGTGGATTGGGGACAGATAGAGATTGACACGGATGGGACCTTCGAGGAGGGACCAGTGTGCGTGTTTGTAGCGTGATCCCGGGTTTTGCGACATAAGGCCCAGTGAGGCTAGTGAGATCTTGTCAGGCGACCTTTGTGGAGTGGAGGAGTCAACGTGGGATGCGTGGGTGATGGTTCACCTATGCTCTTGTTTAAGGATTGAGTCCACGTGGGTTTAAAGTCATTTGGAATTGCAGTGTTCAGATTCATCTGAGACCGAATCGCCATGCCTTGTATCATGTAGTGTTGAGTTTGTCCCAGTTGGGATACAATTCACCTAAGAGATCCTCAGCCAGCATTATTCTGATCTTAGATAAATCGTAATTTCGATTACAAAATTATATTTAGGTTAAAAATCGTAATTAATTCTCTAGATCTCGGATGGCCAAGCGGATTATGCAAAGTTGGGATCGTCTCATGAAATCTAGCTATACGTAAAATTTCGTAATTTTCGAGGCAGTCGAGATTGACACTTTTCACGGGCATCGCGTTTGATCTTGCCGTAAAACTATTTTCGATGTGAAAGTCGCGTATAGCATGTACTCATGTACATGAGTGGTATGAGTAAGAAATGATGAGGTGGGCCGGCCAGAGATAATGTCGAATATCAAATACAGGTGGCGGAAAGGGGCCTAGTAAGTGGTCATTTGAGATTTGATTTTAAGTCCTAAAGTAATGAAAATAGGAAATAGTGCATCTTCTCCACTTAAACCCCGAGGCCCAAAAGCGTGGAACGATTTGGAATGCATTGGCCTTCGTTTGAGAGGATTTTTGAGAGATGGCATACCAGATTTGTGCGATCACGTGGTCGAGTGTGGGCGAGAAGAGAAAGGTTGCGTGGCCCATTTGCGCGTGGACTCCGGGATCGGGGGTTCTTGAGCTCGCGGGGTAGGATTTATACTGTAGTTGGGTTTTATTCCCATTTTAAAATGTTTTACTAATGTTTCGGTTGAATGAGGCCGTTAGGGAGCCGTTGGATCGATCCCGAGAAACATGAGACCAGATTAATTGAAATATTTTCTTTGCCGTAGTGCGGCCGTAGTGGGTAGAGTATTTTGGATAAATTAGTGTTGATTTGTGTGGATTAAATGGTGTTTTGGTATGTATAGGCGGAGAGTAGTAGTGAAATCAGGGTCGCTAAGTGAGCCAAGTGTTTTAATGATTCTCAGGGAATAGTAAACGAGGTTTCACTATTCGGGAATAGTCATTCTCAAAATATATATTTTTTGTGAAAATACGTGTTGGTCGAGTGATTTAAATTAAATTACTCGTGTATGATCATTAGCCCAAGTGAGCTAATTTTGATGCTTGAAATTGATTAATTACATGACATGATTGTGTGATTGGATATTATGCGAGATAATATATTCATGTTGATATGTTTGCATGTGATTAATTTAATGATGGAATTGCATACATGCATTCCGTATGCCTTTAGAACATCCTAGGATTATAGGAGATAGTGCATGGGATGAAATTTGAGAAAATGGATTCGGAGGGTAGTCTAAAATATAAAATATCGGAGGGTAGTCAAATAAATAATATCAGCAGTCGGGCGGCTGATTGTCTGTATTCATGGAGGGTAGTCCGCAAGCAAATAATATATCAGCCGTCGGACTGACCAGTTGATATATATTTATTCATCGGAGAGGAATTAGTCCACAGAGCAAATATATATATCAATCGTGTCGGGCTGACCCCGATTGATATGTATATACATCGGAGGTTGTCAGCTAATAAGAGCTAATATTCTCATACGAGGCTTGGCGAGTGTGAGAGAGGAATCGGTGAGGACTCGGGATCACGAGAGTTAGTCATTATAAACATTCAAGTAGGATCATGCATTTGCTTGAATGTGTGTTTACGCTAGACATTACCTTTGCACTTAGGTGGTGAGTAGCCCAGGCGGTCTCGCAGTGAGAGCTGGCTCGGCGTCGTGGGATCACACTACGGTACGGGGAGCGTGCGAGGGACCAGTTCGTCTGAGATTTATTGTGAAATGCGGGGATGGCTTTGATGGTTGTACATGTATTAGAGACTCTTTAAGTTTAATATATGTATTGTTTAAGAGTAACAATATTAACTCTTGTAACTATGGGGTATATAGTTGGATTCATAGTCGATGTATGTTGAGTCTGACATGGGCCCAGTGGCCGCGTGGATATATATTGCATATATTGGTACATTTGGGACGGTATGTCGCAGTCTTATTTTGGTGGAGCTCCTGATCTGAAGGGGACTACTGCCCGGGTTTAAAGTGGCGTCGGGTAACCCGACCTCCACTTGTATTCCGCAGGTTGACGGATAGTCAACGGACCCCCGGGTTTTGGGGCGTCACAAGACGTTAGAGGACATGCTATAGGCATGCATCCTGGATATTAAGGGTAGCTAGGAAGAACATTTACCCTTAGTGGAATTCGTTTACAACAACAATTATCATGCGAGCATACAGATGGCACCCTATGAGGCACTATATGGGAGGTCATGTCGATCTCCAATCTGTTAGACGGAGGTGGGAGAGAGATCTGCTATAGGTTCGGATTTTGTAAAGGACACCTTGAAAAATGTGGACTTGATACGGAAGCGTTTTCTCATGGTTCAGAGCCGGCAGAAGAGCTACGCTGACAGACGGTGGCGACCTCTAGAGTTTGAGGTAGGTGATCATGTCTTCTTGAAGGTGATGCCTAAGAGAGTGATTTGGGTCGTAGTGGGGAAAGTTATGTTTGAGGTATATTGGACCATGAGTACTCGAGATGGTGGAGTGCAGGTTGGCGTCTGGGTTGGCGTTACCTCCAGGTTTATTTGGTGGTCATGCGGTATTCCATGTCTCCATGCTTTGGAAGTACACTCCAGATCCGACTCATGTAGTGGATTGGGGTGAGCTCATTATTGATGCAGATGGGACCTTTGAGATGAGGCCTGTGTGTATTATGGATAACCGGGATCAGGTTTTGTGACGGAAGACTATGAGGCTAGTAAAGGCGTTGTGGCAGCACCGAGGAGTGAAAGAGACAACATGGGAACGTGAGGACATGATGCGTGCCACTTATCCTTCCTTATTTGAAGATGAAGGTACGTTGTTTAGTCATTTGATAATAAAAAATAAAAAATAATAAAATAAAATAAAAGAATGATTGTAGCATATGCATATGATTGTATGTATATGTGTGTGTGAATTTCGGAACGAAATTCTTTTAAGGGAGGAAGAATGTAAAACCCAGGTAAATTTGAACTTTTCCAAAAAAAATTGGAGTAAGAAGCATGGTAGACTTAGCGACTACGATATAGGTTGAAGGCACGGAATTTTCTAAATCTCCCGGTTGACAGCAGACCTGCGTGGCTTTGTCTCGCTGATCAGTTACCACGTGAATTTCGTTGAATTACGCGACGATCGAATTTCACTTTTGAGGCAACAAGTGTCGTGAGGCACATGGCCGCCATGTGTGTGTCGTGCGGCGTCTTGATGGACATGCCGTAAAGTGGGCCGATTCCTGGGGGGGGCGTGGGAGGAGGGGAGGAAGTCAGCGGAGTGGGGGATGCTGACAGTGAGACTCAGTCCAAACAGTGATCAGGTGCCAGGGGTGGATTACCTGTTGCACATCTGCCGCCGGGTGCAGTGGGCATCCCGCCTAAGTGTCTTTAGTAGATTTTTGAAATAGCAGGAATCTTTGCGCTATTTGATCCTACACCTTTGTAGGATTTTAGGACTAATTTTCTGGTGAAACCGAGGTCGGATTGGGTCCTTCATGTAAATTGTAGCTACGCATTAGAAAACTTGATGTAGGCTTTTGAGATCACCCAGGTGGACTCTGACCCGAGTTATGGTCCATTTTCCAGGACTGCCATAGTTAGGTTGTTTATTTGTTGTGTCGGATTTTGGATTGATTTAGGTGCTGGATTTTCTCTTTTTGATTTCATGGGTACATTTTGATGGTACGTGCTTGGTGATTGATGGCTTGAGCAGAGATTGGTTCGGCGTGCATTTGGGATTGATTGTGCCCTGTTTTGGTGGTCTGTTATAGCCGACTTGCGAGGTTTGAAATTGTGGATTGTTTTAAAGTGTTATTGCTTGATTTTGTGATAAGATGTTTGATTGTTCTTGCTGATATATATGTTTTAATATGTTAGCAATTAGATGAAATGTTGGAAATTATCCATGATACATGATAAATTATATGCTGGAATTGTTCATATGACATTCATTACATATGAGACATGGAATTGATATGAAATGGCATAATGTATTGCATATGCACTGAGACATCGCATTTCATGAGTGTAAGTGCATGATTGCGATCAAACACCATACTTGGTGAATTGATGAGTGGGTTGGTACTATTGACTGAAATTCAACAAAGTCACACTATTTCAGAAACATGAAAATATGTGTCGGTTAATAGCAAGCAGGGATAGATAACCCCTCAAGTGAAAGACTTGGTATTTTTTGTTATACATATGTGTTCAACGGTGAAAGCCCATGAAAGTGTAGGAAGGCGTGTGAAGCCTACGGTGAGACTCCGAAAATTACATTTCTGGAAAGGCAACGTGATTTTTGTAAAGAAAGTAGTCATTAGAATATGACATCCAAAAGGTTTTTGTTTATAAACAAAATGAAATTTTGTTTGAAAATGATCATTGGATACGATTCATCAATGGCGGGTTTATTACGAATGGGCATTGTGGTGTGTGATAGAAGTCGATATTGGCTGGAGCGTAGTCACGTGATTAGTCTCGTCTCATTCGTGACATGGCATATAAAATTCCATGATAGAATTGCATATTCTATATGGAATGGATGATGTGAATGCTAGTACTAGCATTGCAAGTGCACTTAGGTGGGAAGTAGCATCTGTAGGAAGTTTCTCTACTATGCGTGGCTCACCTATGTGGAATGACATTTAAGTGCAAAGCAAACAGGTGGGCCAGTCTCATTAGGAGAGTACGCAATTGTGAAGAAAGCATCGGATTGTGGGTTTGTCACCTTTTTGTAAAAGTATTGGACAAACAAGTTTTATAATATACTTTTGTATGAGGTTGTAATTAAACTCATAGTAATATGTTTTGAAATAACATAAACTGTTCATTGAATGTAAATAAATGGATCCCGGTAGATAGGATTAGATAGTGTGGGATCAAGACACATGATATCCACGGGTATTTCCACGTGTTGACGGTTAGTCAACAGACCCTCGGATTTTAAGACGTCACAATTTTATTTAAAAAAGAGTTTATGAGGAATGAATCGTAAAGCGAGTGCTTCGTTTAAAAAATAATTTTGATTATGTTCTGGAAGTGTGGGAGAGAGTTTTTATTGAAAAAATATCATTTTTAACGCGGTCGAAAAACCTAAAAAACAAAAAAATAAATATTTTTAAATAACATATTTTGAAAGATTAAAAAATGAATAAATAAATAAATAAACGTATTCAAAATATAATATGTTTGTGCATAAAATTTAAAATATAAATTTTTAAATTAATATTATTTTAATTTTTTAATTTTGATTTATTTGAATGTTTTATTTTAAAATATTAAAAAATATAAATTCGTAAAAATTCTAAAAATATAAATATTTTAATAAAATATTAGAACATCATTAATTTTTATTTATATTTATTTTCATTTTTTGAATCTTTAAAATCTATTATTTCAAAAATATGTTTTCTTTGTTTTTGACAATTAAAAATGACATTTTTTGGAACAAATAATCCATGCATGTAATACAATAAAATTATTTTTAAATGAGTTAGCTTTATCAATTGGTTCTTTCTTTAAATATTTTTAAATTTGTTAAGCATCGTTATTTATATTCGCCATTAAGCTTTATAACAAAATAAATATTAAATAATGATCATAATTTTTAACTTTAAAAGGAAACTTTTTAAAGAGTAAAATTTATTAAATATATAAGTGACTCGAACCTAAGGCCTCTCATTTTTAAATGTTTTGTATTTTTTAAACTTTGAACTTTATGTAAATTAAGTTAGGCATATAAACACTTTTATAATAGATTTTTTAAAAGTTTTAAAAAATCATTATTACACAAGTTATAGAGTCTTTAAAAATAGTAATATACCCTTGCTTCTAATTCCATAAAAGTCTTAATCATACAACCTCTTACAAAAACCAAAAAAGTAAAAATAAAATTGGAATTAGTAATAAAATAAGTGGGAGTGGAATTAGTAAAAAAAACCATATATAGAGGCCCATCTCATTCACCAATCCCCAGACGACGCTTCTTATCTTGGCATTAGGGTGGGGCTTTTTCTCCGCGATTCCATCGTTCTGCGATCACACAACAAACCCTAACCCTAGAGACCAGCCATGTCGTCCAAACAAGGTATCAACTTTCTCCATCTCTCTGACTCGATCTGTTTTCTCCCTTATCCGAACCCAATATCAAATTCTTTTCTTTTTTTAATCGTTGTCGCGTCCTGCTTATTTTTCCTTTTAGATCTGATGCTCCCATATGCCGAAAGATTGAGCCCTAATTGTTCTTGAATTTTGCAGGCGGAAAGCTGAAGCCGTTGAAGCAACCCAAGGCCGATAAGAAAGAATACGACGAGGTATCTCAACTAATTTCAAGTTTGTGTTTTTTCTTCGCTTTTTTTGTTTTTCTGATTTTCTTTTTGGATTATTGGATGTAATCTAATTATCATTATTGAACCGTTTGTTAATGAATTTCTTGACTGGATGACATTCACCAGATTAGGGAAACATACCCTGAATCTTTAATTTTTTTCTCTATCTTTCTGAATTTTTTTTTTTTCGTAATTAATGAGTGAATGGATCCAAAGTGCTATAGAAATTGCATCGTTTGTTGTGAAAAATCTTTTTTCTTTTTTTTTTTCTTTTTTTTATGTGTTTGAGCTTTTTTAGTTATGATCTATTTTGGAATAAATAATGAATAGAACATGATAAATTGGGATCATTAAAAGCAATAAAGGTAATTTGATTGGCTTTATTCCTATGATTTATTCTTTCAGTTGCAATTCATGGTATAGGATAATAGCTGCTACTATTGGTCAGTATGGAATTCAATTATTTTTGTATTTTGATTTGATAATTTTTAATTTGTTACTCTTGTGAATAGAATTATTATAATTCTATTCTAGGAAGCATTCACAGAATAGGGATTTAACAAATTTTAAGATAAATAAGTAATAGAATTTATCAGTTGCAAGTTTGCTCTATTTTTTTTTTTTTTGATCAGTAGTTGCAAGTTTGCTCTATGTAAGCTGCACAACTATTTGTCACGATGAACCCAAAGAAATCTTCATATATCTGCACAACTATTTATCATGATGAACCCAAAGAAATCTTCATATATCTGAACAACTATTTATCACAATGAACCCAAAGAAATCTTCATATATCCTTCAAAACATCTGGTTCAGCCCTTTTGTATCCCTTTGGTTCCCAATAGACTTTAGCTAACTTCTACCTATAAAATAGACTTTGCTTCTTCTCAAATTCGGTACTAAATGTAGAGGCATTTAGATTATTAGCCTGGTAACATTGAAGGTAAATGATGTCATCAACCTCCTTTTTTTTTTGTTCTCTTCTAATTGAGAGAATTTTAATCAGTGGATTTAGCTCCTTCTCCATCTTAGTATATGACAATTTTTATGTTATTACCTGAGGTTTTATAGGGCTGCTCACTTCCAATATACAAGTGAATGTAAAAAGAAAATATACAAATGAATGTATGCTTTGTGGGTCAAGTTTAAGAGGCAAGGCTCATTCACTCATGAATGATTTGATTTGCATATCACTATAAGGACGCATTTAGCTCAGCTTTACTCAGAGCCCAACTGCAACACCCCTAAACAGGCCCAGCCATTTATCATTAAATTTGAGGTTTTTTCAGAGATGTTAGTATACTGTTTCTTGTTGTGTGGTCTTTCTTTGTTAAATAACAATTTCAAACACCTATTCTTTTGTGCAGGATGATCTGGCCAAACTTCAGAAGAAAAAGGACGAGGAAAAGGTGGAACATCACATATAGTTATTCTCTGTTTTGCTTTGTAGGGTAAATTTGACAAATTAATTTAATTTCTTATTTGATTGATGAGCAGGCACTGAAGGAACTCAAGGCCAAGGCTGCACAAAAGGGCTCATTCGGTGGTGCTGGGCTCAAGAAGAGTGGGAAGAAATGAAAACCCAACTCATGAAGCAACATATCCATTATATATAAACTTAGTTTGGTAGATGTAATGGTCTGTCATGATGATGACTACATCAAATTCTGAACCTTTTCTTATATTCTCTGTAAAACTGGGTTGCATTTTCGTTTTCTGGATGTGGTAACTAGTAATTGATGCTGCTTGAATCTGTTTGTGGTTGGCTTTGAGATTGATCTATGTCATCAAGTGTTGTTGTTGGTATTGTGTTCATTTCATTCCACAAATTATTCACTGTACCCCGCATACTGATACCCTCAACTGCTGGTTGATTTGAGAGCCAAGAGGATTCTGATGACTGCTCAGCTTATACGCACTTTCAAAATAATTCCTATTTCCATGCATTGCACCCATTTCCGGAACAATTATTAGCCAAGTTTACATGCATAGAGAACTCTTTGTTAACTGTTTATTTCTTTGGGTTTCTATGGAAGGACAGCAAGATGATGATACCAGGAACTCCATCTAGTTAGTTGCCTGAAATGAGATGCTTGGTGCTTCCTTAGAGTGGTTTTTAGTGTTGTTCATTATTTAGATAAGATTTAGCACATTTTAAGACAGGGAGAAGCTAAGTTCTATTTGGTTCCTCTTTTTTTTGAGACTTGATAGTTTTTAAAAACACATTGAACACTATTTTGATGTTATTTTAATTTAGAGTTACGTGTTTTTAAGAACATAAAAGAGAAAAAAGAGATAGGAACCAAACGGGTTCGCATAAGTAGTTTTTTCTTTGTTTTCCTTGTTTTTTCAGAACATAAACTAAAAACAGTTTTCAAATCCGTAACCAAACATGCCCAAGGTCCTGCCCGGGCTGGATATGAAAACCCTTACATCATTACTGGAGGTTGTAATCAAGTTCATTGGCATCTTACAATTATTCCCTCTTCCGCCCCAATATGGAATAAGTGGGGGGCTGGTCAGGTTTAGCCATCTCTCTTGAATTCAGGTCCTAAGCTCACCTGTTTACCGAGTGTAATAATTAGATTTCTAAAATAAAAGCAAGAAAATTGGCCAAAAGGTTAAGGATGTTACATTAACATCTCCCCCTTATTTACATGTTTTCGGGGGCTCATTATTAATGCTTATCACTTCTTACATGCGGAGTTGAGAGCTTCAGCAAACAAACTGTTTATTAGTTGAGTCTAGCTCTGAGATCAACACACAAATTAGTAACGACAGTATTTCTGTTTCTAATGATATAAGCAATTTTTCGAGATTACAAGGGATTTTTCAAATTTTTAGAAGTGTCTTATAAATTTCATGTACTGCCTAATTTCTTTTCAAAAATGCTTTCTATTCCAGAAGTGCTTCTACAAATCATTGTCAAACAAACTGTAAATTGAAAATATATGAGCATACTCTAGCCATATTTTCTCAATGTTAAAAAAGTGCTTATATTATCATTCCTCGGTTAAAACATATAGAATAAATGAATAAAAAGCATGGCAAATAATATCTAAATAATTTTCTCTAAAAATTACCAGCCGAGCCCACAAACTATAAGGCGGAAGCCAAAAAAACAAAAATAGGCAAAAAGAACAGGTGAAGGTTCTTTGCAAAGCATCAATATGCTTGCTTCCATCACTTGCTAGGATACTACAACATCAAAATAAGAGCACAATATAGAGCAAATCCAACAAAGAAACGAGACTTTCTATACTCAAGAACTAGCAGGTTTTTCTGGCATCTGGCTCTTCCTTTTCAGGATCCTCTTCCTCCTCCTCTTTCTTTTCTTCCTCTTCCTCGTCCTCTTCAGGTGGATCAGTGGGCAATGGAAGTGGTAATGGTGTTTTCATTGGGCTGAACTGAGGAAAAATATCTGGTCTTCTCCCAGGTTTAGGCCTCTCCCACTCCTGTCATACCAATTAGTTCGGTAAAAGTTCGGCGGATCATGCCAGTACAACCCAGTCACAATTAAAATAAAAAATTTAGTTCTATCACTGTTTCAGCCCATTGATTTGGGAATAATTGCAAAAAAATGTATAAATAATGCAAAATACATTGTTTAATAGAAAAGAATTATGTTTCATGTATGATAGTATCTAGGTACTCCCTTAATAAGCTGTAGGTACTACTTTGAGACTATTCATTATGGTAGTACCTAAGACACTAAGGTACTTTTAGCTACAATTTATTAAGGTTATGCCTAGATATTACCATACCTGAAACACAATTATTTTCTATAAAACCGTATTGAACCATGTATTTTGCATTCTTTATGTCTTCTTTACAATTATTCTCAAATCAATGGGTTGAAACACAAGTTTACCCTTATTTTTCCATGTCTTCTGATAAGTGAAACTGATCAATAGGGAAGAAGTAGCCAATGTGCAGCTATGCTATGATGGTCCCAAATCCCTAAACAGCCTATTCAGTAAAATTGCAGGAGGATGGGGGAAGGGATTTATCAATGGTGATAGCCATGCTAGAGCCTAATTGTGTCCATATGCATTTCTGCATATTAGAGTGAGAGAGCACCAGGAGAAAACATCTCTTCAGGAAAGCAGAGCAACAGACAAACATACACCAAAGCTTAACGCTTCTCATCTAAGCACATATGCTGATAGGCAGACCAACAGAAGCCGAGAATCTGTTTTATCAGTGAGACTGTGCTCAGAATCACCAGTGATGGTACATGGAATATTACTAAAGCCGTTTTGCCAGTGGCTTCTTTAAAATCTACCACTGTGTTTCCATGATTAGGGATGGGTAAAGCATTCCTTTGCAGAATTTTCACCCTGACTTGGGCCATTGTTTTTGTGATATAAATAGAGTCTATGAGAAAATATTACTGGATGTTGTATGTGCGGGTTTGTAGAAAATATATGAAAGCCAAAATGAATATGCTGATGCATGTATAAATGGACAGAAAAAGTAGCTAGGAATTAATGCATTCTACTTTAGCTACACACAGTCATCAACCAAAGGCAAAATTGCAAAAACTAATGTAACTGATACCACAAATCACTCATAAATCACAAACCTGAGATTTGTTCTCAGAAAACTAAGTAAAGAAGATAAATCCTCAAACATTATGGTTCTTGTTTCTAGTCACTCTAATTTCCCAAGAATTTTAAGACAATGCCTCAATCAAACCAGATATTGATATTAGGAACAATCAAATCATTTGTTTTGACCTCTTGGATCACAGCAAGGGAAAAATCAAGATTCATTCAAAAGTTCTAATTTATATCCTCTCCTCATACTTTCTCCGTAACCAAAGAGCACAAATGGAATTAACATGAGTTTGCAAAATGGAAGCAGCAACATTTTGAAGAAATAAGAAAGAAATCCAACACCCCCAAAGCAAATTCATCTTATTTTCCTATATTTTCTCAGTCACCAAACAACCCTCAACTCATGTCACTAATCACTACAAAGAAAAGGTCATTCTGACCATGAATGAACTTCAACTCACGGTTGTCATCAATTTGTGCAAAATCATTAAACTAATGTCGTCCCTTCATAGTCCATTTTCTGAAACATGTGGTCTTAAAAATGAAAAGAAACCTAAAGTTTCAATTTCATAATCACTTTCCCTCCCCAGGTTTCCCGTCAACCCAAACAATGAAAAGCCCTAAAATCTTAAGTCGTATTTCCCTTCCTAAACTTTCACACTAGCCAAACAGCAAGAAATAAATGCATAAACAAGAGCTTGAATAGAGGCGAAAAGTAAGAGAAGCAACAAGACTCTGATGGGGAAATCGAGAGGGGAACGGCGAGTCATCTTCTCCTCTTCGGGAGCCATACAGATAATATACCTATGCCGCCACGAATTTGGAGTCGCATACGGCGGCCGGAGAGTTGTGGAGATTCTGCGGCGACTTCTTTGCCGGAGATTAGAGGTAGATGAGGAAAGCGTGAAAGGTGAGGTGAGGGAGAAGATGAGGGACGCCATCGTGGGGCCTCTGCTTTCCGCCCTCTCGCTCCGCCCAAAATCTATCCTGCAACCGCCTCCACTCCCACACCGTATGACCTAGGGCTTCTAAATGGGTCGGGTTGGATCGTTTGGATCCATGCGTTACTAAGAGAGATAGAATTTTACCTAAAATGTCTCGATATTCATATGTTTGTTGACCTTTTTCGGATCTTATATTTGCCATGCGTTGTCAGCGTAAGCTTAAATATGTATTATAATTAAGGTGAGCAAATCGATAAGCGATTGTTTAAAACATTAACACGCCAGTACCCTACACATGCCTCATCCATGTTAGTAAATTATGTTATATATGAGTGACATATCAGTGATGTTAAATATCAATTTGTTCATTCATTCACTCTGTCGATAGTATAAATATATTTAAGCTACTATATAAATGTTATGGATAACATTAAACCTAAAAATTGTATAAGAATCAAGTTAAACATATGATCAAATATTATGAGTATTTGTGCATCTCAAATAGTCGCATTATATAATCATTTTAATTTTATATAATAGGAAAATACCTTTAGGGCGCGAGGTCGACTCAGGTGATAATAAAAGGGTAGAATTAGTTTATGGGCCAATGTTATAAAGTAGGATTAGGCGGCCGGGAGTCAATCGAATTGGACCATCGAATTACCTTTCGGTTTGGCTCAATGCGGTTGACATGAATTAATAGCTTTTCGGTTAGTCGTAGATTTAGTTTTTAAAACATTATTACAGGATATTACATACTCCGAGTTCTTATAAAACCCGAAACTAAAACTACTACAACGATATATAATGCAAAAAAAAAAAGGAATAAGGGTACAGGATCTAACCTAGTTCCTAAATGCCGTCATTCAAGTAGCAATATACCATAGTGAAGGGGGTAAAAAGTAAAAACAAATTGTCCTTCGATTAATTATGAATTCCTTTTGCTAATATAATGGCATTGAAAACGCCAGGCCAGACTTGGTATAAACCTAACTATATTTTTTAAGAGGGAGGTGAATCTAGAAAGAAAAAAAACTATCATACATTTTTAACATCACTTTTGAAATCGTAAATATGATCTTAAATAGGCAAAATTATTATTTACAAAATTTTGGAAAGGGAGTCGGGATCATGTTGAAGAAATATGTAAGCTCTAATTAACCCTAAAGCATAATTGTCCCTATTATTAATATAATTTTTGTGTTTCTTTAAAAAAAATTATAAAGATTAGAAGGGAATATATAAAGGTGAATATATATATTTATATTTTTGAAACTTAGATGTTATACATTATACTTTTAAATAATTATAATTATTTCATGCTGGAAACTTACATCTTCTTAGATATCATAATAACATAATTTTAGTTAATAATATTACTAACTAATATAATTTTAGTTAATTATAGTAGTTATTTAGTTAATAGTATTACTTTTATATGAACTTAAATTGATTTAGAAATTGTTTAATAATATGATTTTATATAAGTTTAATTTATTAAAATTTAGATATCATAATATTCAAATAATTATATTGATATCATGTTAGTCTAAAGTTTAAATTAAGCTAATGTGTGAGTATCAATTACATGCAAATAAATGACAGAAGCGAGAAGAGAGGCAGACAAATAACACGTTCAATCAAAACAGTTTGCAGAACCTAAATCAGTATGTGGAATTGTTTGCAGGAAAACTAGAATAAGGATTAAAGTAATTAGAACCTGTTTGCAGATCAAGTCTTGTGTTGGACACAATCTCCTTAAGACAAATATTCTTGATAGTCTTGAGAAAAAAATGTAATTCGTCTCAGGGATGAAGTGATCTCATGATAAGCGGCTTCCGCACTTTTATTGGTACATCGGCCACGAAATTGTGCGAGAACTAGTCTCTCTCTCTCAAACATGAATATGAACGGATGAATGAATGCCAATGAATTGAAAAATGAGAGAATGTGTGGCCTATATATAGACACACTCATGACCTGTCGGTCTGATCATGAAGCTTGGGGATGGGTCGTATGCATTGTGGAGAAGGCCGGCTTCGATCCGATGGTAGCACATGCTTGTCGGCCCCAAAAAGTGAGTTTAAGCTAGCCCTCGGGCAGACCTGCCGGTCTTTGGGCGCGTGGCCTGCGTAGCGGCGTGTGGTGAAGCCGGCGTAGGCTAGGTCCTCCCCCTTCCATAAAACTGGGGTGCCTCTTGGGGCCCAAACCCCGACTACAAAGGTAGGTGTATATATGCCTTTAAAAGTCTTTATTCATCAGATGTGGGACACGAGCTTTTCATAAGCTTAAACCTTTAGTTACCATTATCAAGGGATGATGTTTAGCGTGATTTCGGAATTAATCACTTGTGGTTTGAAGCTGACTCGATATATATAATCTTCATCTCCTCATGGAGGAGAACACATTCCCATATGGACCCACCGAAAAAGGTTTGTGGGACCCATTGTAATTTACAAATTTCCAGATAGTTAATTTATTGTGATGAATAGTTTTAGGTAGTCCACATGAATGAGGTGGCGAAATTAATCACGAATGACATGCTGACACTAAGAGAAAGAGTTCAGTTGAAAATTTTCTGTATAGAGAAAGGTAGCTTGTGACCTTGAACCTTCCCTTGTGAAATCTTCGGGAGTTCTTGATTGATCGACGAAACGTGATGTCTTAGTATTCAATCATTTAATAAACCAAGACAATAGTATTCATAAAATCTTTCCTAACCGTTTTGGTTCTCTGGTTGTGTTCATTTAGCCACTGAACAATTCTACAGTTCGCAGGTGCTCTAGAGAATTTAGCTATCATTCTCCTTAGAGCAGGCCAGTTCTCACTCACATAGGTGACTTAGCATGAAGGTATTACTGCTATACCCCACTTATCTTTAACAAGATATAAGAATCATTAAAGCATGGCTTACCCACGTTTCCTTGGCTACGGGCATCACTAATGATTATAGGAGCAGTAGGAGATTTGTTCTCCATAGATCTTGATGAGTCACCTGAAATTGGGTTGCCATTACGCGATTCTTTAATGTATAGGCTTTAAACCCATTCCCTCGTGATTTGCCTTGCTCACGTAATTGAGCCTTTAGTTAACGGATCCGCGAGTGTTTATTTTGACCTTATGTATTGATGGTCATAATACCATTAGAGAGAAGTTGTCTTACAGTATTATGTCTTTGACGAATATGTCGAGACTTACCATTATATATATGACTCAGTGCTCTTCCAATTGCTGATTGACTATACATGATGAATGCGGATAACAGGCCGCAGTTGTGGCCATATTGGAACATCTTACAGAAATGGCCAAGTCACTCTTGCTTCTTCACCCGGCTTTATCTAGTGCGATAAACTCATATTTATTCATCGATGGATGCAGCGTGCTGCGTTTGCTTAGAAGATTTCCAGAACACCGCTCCTGAAGTGTAAATAGATAGCCACTTGTGGACTTGAGTCTTTGGTGTCGGATATCGATTCGCATCACGGTATCCTTAAATGCTGTGGATATTTTTTGAGTAATGCAATCCATAGTTTTGGGTGTATTTCAAATACCTCAGAAACTCGAGCTTTATTGCAGCAATGGTCAGGACTGGAATTACTTGTGTATCTACTCAATTTGGTAACAGCGTGGTATGTACGGAATGAATTCTGATTCATGACATACATCGAATTTGCAATTGCTTTGTGCGTATTCTTGTTATGTGAAAGGCTTTTGCCATTATTTTTGGATAGATGTAGATTTACATCTATAGGTGTTCTCATTGGACTACTATCATTTTGTTTAAATTTCTTGAGAATTTTCTCAATGTAATGTGATTGCGATAATATTAATCCATCTAATGTTTTGGAGATATTTATCGCAAGTATAATATTAGCAACACCTAAGTCTTTCATGTCAAACTTATGTTGAACATTTCCTTGGTAGTTTTAATGATTTCATTATTGCTACCCATAATAAGTATATCATCAACATAGAGACAAATAATGACAAATCCACGTTCGGTATTCTTGACATATACACATTTGTCACACTCATTGATTTTGAATCCATTTGTCATCATTACCTTTATCAGAATTTCTCATACCCTTTGCATTGGTGCTTGCTTTAATCCATAAAAGGATTTAACAAGCGAAATGAGCTTCTTTTCTTGACTTGGAATAATAAACCCTTGAGTTGTTTCATATAGATTCTTCATCCAAAGTGCCATTTAAAAAGGCTGTCTTTACATCCATTTTGATGTATCTCGGGTGTGTATAAATACGCAATGGCTATTAACATTGAATGGATATATTCTTATTCTTGGTGAATAGGTATCAAAATAGTCCAAGCCTTCTTTTTGTGTAACCTTTGATAACGATCGAAACTTTATATTTATCATTAGATCGATACACTTTCATTTTCTTCTTGAATATCCATTTATATCCTAGAGGTTTTGAACCTGGTGGAAGATCCACTAGTTCCCACGTATGATTTTGCGAGATGGATTATGTATCTTTTATAGCCTCTTTCCAATATAGAGCTTAGGCTCGGCCTTGTAAGCTTCATATAGCTTTGAGACTCATCTTCTAACAAATACGTTAGAAAATCTGGACCAAAAGATTTTGACGTTCTAATTCTTTTGCTGCATCTAGGTTCATCATCATCTTGTTGGCCTTGGCTATTGCCTATTGTAGTATCATGAGTTTTTTTACTTGAGTTCGACTCCTCTGTGGATTTGTAAGGAAATACATTTTCAAAGAAAGATGCATTCCTTGATTCGATAATAGTATTAGCATGCATATCACTAATTTCTAATTATGAATCGAGAAAAGCTTGATATGCACACTATTATGTGCATATCAGTGGCTACAAATCAAGCGTTTTTGTCATATTTTTAGCCTTTTAGGTATGAAGTCTTATTTGTGGACACACACTTTTAAGTATTTGTGAAGGTCTTCGACCTTTCCAACTCATAGGGGGATTTATTGGTTTTCTTGTAAGGTATTTGGTTGAGAATATAATTTACGGAAAGAATTTTTAGCATATTTTGGGAGTAGTCGAACTTAATAAGAATGCATTCATCTGTTTCTATTTTAAAGTTACTGTTCTTACAGATCGGTAACCCCATTTCTTGGGAATTGAATAGGAGTGTAATCTTTTGAGTGTATTATACCATTTTGTGAACAAAATCACCAAGGGTGCTTCGTATTCACCACCTCTATCACTTCTTATCACCTTGATCTTTCTATCAAGTTGTTTCTCCACCTCATTCTTGAAATGTTGAAACATTTCCAATGCCTCATCTTTACTTCTCAATAAGTAAACATAACAGTGTCTTGTGCAATCATCAATTAATGTAAGAAAATATTTCTTACCACCTCTCGTTTGAATAAATTTCAAATCACGAGATATTTGAATGTAGTAATTCTAGAGGTTATCTTCTTTTCGATTGATTGGAAAGAAGTTCTTGTAAGTTTAGATTCCACACAAATCTCACATTTATGATTTTGATCTATATAAAATTTAGGCAAACATTCCTTATTAATTAATCTGCGCAATGTATCATAATTAACATGTCCTAGTCTACCATGCCAAACATTTGAAGATTCAAGCATATAAGCAGAAGACGTGATCTTATTATTGATATTTTTAATAGGAGGTATAACGATCATTGACATTCATTTTGAAGAGTCCATTGCTCCTTACTTTCCACGTACATCCCATTTTTTGGTAGGATGAAGTTATGCGAGACAAACACTGACTTGAAGCCCTTCTTACTTTCGACAATGATCTAGACACTAGATTTCACTGAATTTAAGCCGCATTACAACACATCATTGAGAGTAAGTTCTAGCCGTCATCTTAATGCTACGCTGCCCGGCATGACCTTGGAAGAAGAGGAGTTACTATAAAGAGTTGTTCTCCATTATCTGTATGCTTTCTGGTATGATGAGAACATCTTCTTATCTGAGCAAACATGGCCGAGTAACCCCTGTGTCCACCACCATTCCTTGGTATTGCGCGATGAAGTTCTCGGGCCTGGCTGAGAGGTTATTATGCGAGACATCGTCACACTTGATTACATTGGCTTGAGGGCGTTTCTTCTTCAGATTCCCTTATTCCTTGCGACTATGATAGTCCTTAGCATGGTGCCCTTGCTTGTTGCACACATATCACTTGCCTTGGAACCTTTTCGTATGACCTTGCTTAGGACCGTTGCCATTGTGCTTCCTCTTCTTGTGATTGTGGGAGAATCGCCTTGTTCCTGACATTGGCCTTGGATTCCGCGATGCCCTTGCACCGCGCTTCTTTACGGATGCACGGTTGTCTTCTCTATTCTCGACCTGTTGCTCGAGTCTTCAGTCTCATTTCGCTTTTCTTATGTTTTAGGTAATTCTTGAATTAACATAGTGGTGCGACTTTTGATAATTGCGACCGCGGAAGGATTCAGCGAGAGACATCCTTACTGCGTGTATGTCATGCGGAATCGCTAGTAGATCTTGAACTTGGGTGATCAGCATCTTGGAATCCCGACATCTTGTAGTACAGGAATTTTCCCACTTTACACAAACTTCTTAAGCCTATGCGTCCTCGAGTCTTGTACTTTTGTCCGAGATTCCCATAGTTACTCTTGCGGTATTGAAGGTGCAATCTGCGTTTATATAGTGTGTTATCAGGAGCCATTCGAGGAGGTAGTTGCAACATAAAAATCGACTATATTTCAATGCTTCCACGTGGCGACCACTTGCCTCTCCAGTTTCATTTTCCTTGATCTTTGGGAGCATCCTTTTTGAAGAAGCAGACTAATTAAGGTAATTAGTAGAACACTATCTTTTGTTGCCACCTTTTGAATTATGTCCCATTAAACTTTTCCGACTTCTCTCAATGACTCATAGTCATTGACGCCATAACAGGCGTTGGAGGAGGCACCACAGTGGGGGTAGAATCAGTAGTCATTATGCGAGGCAGAGATTCTGTTCACGAAACAATATATTAAAATTAAAAAATTAAAAAATTTGACTTTGCCAAATTTTGAGCAAAGATAAAGCAATTTGCAGAGTGGCTACTGTTTGCAGAGACGGTATATGAAAAAATTAAAAAAATGACTTGTAGTGCATTAAAATAAAGCGTATTAAATCAAACAGATTACTATTTTAAGAAATAACAGAACTAAAATTAATATTAATGGCTATAAACGAAGCCGTATCTAACGATGTTGTAGTTCGTATTCCAAAAAAAAAAAAAAAAAAAAAAGGTTGATATCTATATTTAAAACAAAAAAAATACAGTGCACTAGTTGTGTATTCTAGAATAAATAAATTGATATATGGCTGATGTCGGAAATAGAAAGCCCCGATAAACTAATATAAAAAAATTCGAGCCCAGATAGTGATATAAAAAAAAATTGTTTTCCTATGTAAACTATAGTAAAAGGTTATGTAGTTCTTGAGTTATGTATCTCATAACGGAGAGAATAAAACTGAAATATATATATGTAAGAACAAAATAAATATAGTGCAGTAGTTCCTGATATGTATATTTAAAATAACTAAATCGTTGTATTCCAGAACTGTAGTTCAAATCTATAAATAAAAAAACGTATTTGTCTTAAGATTGTTAGGTATCAATTCTATAAAATAAACAAGGTATAAAGCAGGAAGAACATGACAAACCAACAGATTCAAATCAAACAGTTTATGAACTAAATGAATATGTACAGAATTATTTGTAGGGAAAACTGAAATAGGATTAAGATGATGGGGAATTTGTTTTGGGATCCCGAATCTTATGTTGGACATAATCTCATGAACAATTATATTTGTATTTCGTAGTGTGAGAAAAATGGCAAATTGATATAGGATGAAATGATCTCACGTGATAGAACCTTTTAACATTGTGATTGTTGGAACGGTATGGGAACTCAGATATCTCTCTGACGTGAATATGAACGGATGAATGAATGCCAATGAATTGCAAAATGAGAGAATGTGTGGCCTATATATAGACATGCTCATGACTGTTCGGTATAGTCATGAAGCTTGGGGATGGGTCGTATCTATGTGGAGAAGGCTTGATTAAATGGTAACTACGCTTGTCGGCCCCAAAATGTGAGTTTAAAAATTTGGCCATCGGGCAGGCCGGTGCGGGGTGGCGAACACTTTCGTCTTGCTATATGTGTGAATCGAGCATGGTAGTCTCTTTCTTGCAAAGGTGGGGTGCCTTGAGACTAAGCCACAGCTCTGAGGTAGGTGTATATATAAGCTTTAAAAGTCTTGTTCCCATCAGATGTGGGACCTGAACTTTTCCAGCAGTTAAGCGCTTTAGTTATCGTTATCGATGGATGATGTTTGGAGCGATTTACAATTCGATGCTTAATGGTTTTAGTATTTCGATATATAATCTTAAATCTCATAAATGGAGGAGAGGTCACATTGTGGACCCACCAAAAAAGGTTTGTGGGACCCATTGTAATTTTAGCTCAAAGATAGCTAATTTATTATGCTCAAACCCATTTTTCTAACAGTTAGATATCATGTTAAAAACTAAGATCTTAGATATTATATTTGATAGTGTTTGAAAAATAAGGCTCCGCAGGCCGCTCGCCGAGGCCCGAAAGAGCGCAAGCCACGGCGAAGCGCACAGGCCCACTCATTGCCGAGGAGGCGTATCGGGTGGGCGTTGACCTTTTGGTACCAGCCCGAGGCTAGGCTCGATAAGCTCGGCCCAGGCCCGATTATGGGAGAGTTTCCCAAGGTAAGGGAAATAGAGATATATTATCATAACGAATCAAGTAGATCTAGTGATGAGGAAGAAAGATAATAACGGTTCGTACGTCGCTAGGATCCCCGATAAGGAAAGAAGATCATCACAAATAAAGCTATTTCTTTTCATATCATTTACCAAATCGATCTGGAGTAACAAAATATAAATCAGGTGGAGCGAATCACCCAGTCGTCATTGGTTGAACATATACCTATAAATGCAAGGTCGTACGTGGTGAAGGTGCAGCATGCCATGCGCGCGCATCGCAACATATTCCCCCTACTAGCGGCCTTTGCCCCTGCCGGAAAGCGCTTAGGCATCGGGCGACCCGCGGCGAAGCCTCGCCGACCTTCTTTCTTGTTTTTGCGGCGATCGCCGACCCGAGACGATCGGGGCACGTAGTCCCGACCCCATTAGCAATCCGGGTGCGGCCCAGTGACCCTACACGCTCAGAAATGAGTTCAGGTTAAGAAAAGCATTAGTCGATATTATTAAGCATGTAGTTATATATACAGTTAACTAAAATTAGAATCTTAGGTATCATGTAAAAAGAAATTAGCTTATATTAGTTAATTTCAAAGTATCCATGAAATTTTATGAATTCAATAAGTATTATGATTTATTTATTTTATTAATTTTTGCTTTATTGATATTTTTTCAAAATATCACATTGATCTTTCTAATTATCACATAAAATCCGAATAAAGTATATTCGCAATTCTGGAAATATTTTGATCCTTGTGCATAATATAAGACGTGGGTTATGATGCAAATGAAAAAAAAAAAAAAAAATAGGGGAGCAAGGGAAGAGTTAAAATAAAAAAAATAAAATAAAACGTTTTAATTCTTAGCCCTATCAAGAATGCCTAATACAAAGCCCGTGGGTTAGGCCGTGACTCTCAACGATATGCAAAGCCTAGCCTGGTAGGCTTCATTACTAAGAGCTAAGTGATCTGTCTGTCAGGAACCTCTAACCAACTAGGGCTCAAGGGAAATTTATGGTTACTGAACTTTTTTTTCAAAAAAATAAAAAGTTTTTCTTTGAATAGTAGGATCTAATATATGCTCTCTGAAATCTTATCAACCTTAGAGAATTAAGTTAGGAAATAATCTTTAAAAAAAAAATCGGTTATTAAGTTTTGTAATCTTTAAAAAAAAATTCGGTTACAAAACTCGGTTGTTAAGTTTTGTAATCTTTCAAAACAAAGAATCGCCGACTACAAAACCGTTTTTCTTTAATTATTAATTCGTGATAGAAAATAAATTGAATTTTTCTTGAAAATAAAATAGATTGATTATTGATATAACTAACAATGAAGTTGATGTCATAAATATTATTTTTGAAAATTATTGTAAATGTTTACGTTTCTCTGGTAAGGTTTAGGTGACGTAAAAAACCAATAGAAAAGCAAATTATTTAATGCATCCAATCATTATTCAAAGATATGATAGCAAAAAATAGAATATACTTTAATGACGACACCCAAAAAGGTGTAGAATCTAAACTGATTTCTCTTTCAATAGAGAAATTAAAATTTGAAATTTTAAAAAATGGGAAAGAAGACCGAAAAGCAAGTGCCTTTTGGGAGAGCAAATAACAGGGAGTTTTAAAAAATAATACAAAAATTAAAAAAATAAAATCTAAAAAAAGCATAGTTTCAAAAAGAATCCTAACTTTTAGTATGGTTCTATTCACATGGGATTTCCACCTAGAATGGATATTCAAAAAAGCAGAGATATTTTTCAAGAATTTAAATCTAAATTCAAAATTTTTAAAATTATTAAAAATGTAACTTTAAAAACATTTTTAATCTAAATTAAATTTTTAAACTTTATAAAGTATCTTTTTAAGAAACACTTTTTAAATTTAAACTCATAATCTATGAAACTTTAAAAATATTTTTTAAAAACACTTTCAATTATCCATATATCTTGATAAAGCATTCAAAATTTAAAATAACAAAAGAAATGAGTCTCAAGTTAGAGTCCACATAATTTACTACAAAGTGGTTAGTTAAAAAAAACACACTTTTAATTAAAATTTAAAATTTTCAAAATTTTTCATAATATCTCTTATCCATGATAAAAAAAGTAAACTAAACTTGGAAATATTTCTCAATATTTTGTATTTAAGGATTTTTTATTTTTTATTTAAATATCGGAAAAGGGCGCAAATAATGGAGGTGAGGTGAGTGTGTCAGAGTCACATTCCCTTCTTTCTCTCTAACAAGAATCCAACCCAACATGTTCTCTCCTTGGCACCACCATCTTCACATGGATTCTTAATAATAATATATAATTCAAAATGCCCATATTTCACATCTCTCTCTTTCTCTGGCGTCACCCACCACTCAAAACCATCTGGGTTGGGCCGATCAAAGGTGGGTGGGTTAATATTAGGCGCACACCATACCTTTTTCCCAAAATAATTTTTTAAAAAAATCCCAAAGTAATATATTTAAAATAATACTTAAATTAGTGTGTTTTTATCTTTGAAATCTAATTTAAGTGGCAAAAAGGTATTATGGGTATTATAGTAATATCAAAGTAAATAGATGTAAAAAAATTAATGTGTCTTTTACTATATAAGATCAGAAATATAATATATAAAATAAATAGATATAAAGAAATCTAGTGTGTCCTTTATCCTTTTAGATGTTTATATATTTCTTATAAAAGTTATTTTATAAAAAAATAATGAGTACATTTTTTGTTCACCTATGTTTTAAAATTGATGAAAATGTTATATTTTGGAAATTCATGTTTGTAAGGTGGTTTTAATCAAATCACCAAAAAAAATAAAAAAAAAATTATTTGGGACATGAGTCCGCACACCATTGGCTGGACCCACGTGGTCAGTCACCGTTGCGCGTCTCTGCAAATAGGACGTTCCCCATTTGCCTTCCCCACCCCCCTCTTCCAACAAAATAGCACCGGTGGCTTTTCCCTTTGAAAAAAAAAAGAAAAAAAAAGGGAAGCAGAGAAAGCAGAAAAAGGCCTCCAGGGTTGTTGCCTAAAGTTTCTATTTATCCATCTATCCATCTCTGGTGGTGGGGAAAGAAAAGAGTGGGGATTGGGGAATGGGAGTGGGAGTCGGAGAAGAATGGATTTCTGGCCGGAGTTTCTTGCGAACAGTTGGGGGAAGGAGTTTGTGGCGGGAGGGTTCGGCGGCGTCGCCGGCGTGGTTTCTGGATACCCACTCGATAGCTTGAGGATTATGCAGCAGAGCTCCAGGGTTGGCTCCGCCGTCTCCATTCTCCGGCGACTTATCTCCACCGAGGGTCCCGCCGCCCTCTACAGAGGCATGAGCGCCCCTCTCGCTTCTGTCACCTTTCAGGTTTCTTTTTTTGATCTCTTCACTTTTCATGTTTTTATTTTTTATTTTTTCTTTTAGATTCTGATTCATCCTTCTAGAGGATGATGCTTTTCGGATTGGTTATTCTGAGAAGAGCAAAGATTGTGGGAATTGTTTTGCGTGATGATAAGGGCCTTAACCTTATCAAGATCTAACCAATGATTTCGTAACTCTTTTCCCTTTTCTTTTTCAAAAGCTTTTGAATTTAAATTTTTGTTTGTTTCTCGGGAATCATCTATCTATTTACTTATCGATGCGAGATACGGTGCCTTGTGTCTGCACCTCTGATTTTTATCTGCAACTCTGCTTATGATCGAGCATTGCTTATGTATATCACGAGTTCACAATTATTGCTTTTCTTTCTTCTTTTTTTTTTTTTTTTTTTTTTTTTTGAAATGTCATTTTCTAACTGATAAGATGGACATAATGACATATTCTTTAATAATGGGGTTTTGCATTCCTAGGAGGGAAGGATCACATTATTATTTCCATAAAGTGTACGTCTTTTTTAAAGTTGAGGTTTATTATTCATTTAGCTGGCACCCCATTTATCATTTTCTTTAAATTGTTGAAGTCCAATAAAAAGTTTATAAGATCAAAGAGGTAAATGGAAACCGTTCAAACTTATCCAATTATTATTAAAGTATTGTAATAAGAAAATATTAAATCATTGAATGGATGTCTATCAAATTCCTTATCTCAATATATCAAAACATACTATTAAAAGTATAAGTTGCACGTGTCTTCTTCTTTTTACTTTAAAAAAATGTTAAAAGTATAGAATTGATGATAACTATCAAATCCCTTATATTAATAGTTGAAAATAGTGTTAGGTGTGTGTTCAAAGTTCCATAATGTCCCACATCGATTATGAATAAAAATGTTTATGAGTATATAAACATGGATAACATCGAATTGGTATGAGACCTATTAGGGGAAAAAGCTTAAAAACAAAACCATAAGTGCTTAGAGAAACGTAAGATACAAGAATATGATTGATGGAAAGAATACTTTTCCAACATAGACATGTCTTTACCTAATTTCAATTATGATTAGGTGGTCCCCCTTTGAATCAATTTGTGGGTGATACGTTAACGGCTATGGACACTACACACGTGACCCTAAACCACTTGCTGAATTAAGTATGTCGATTAACTGTGGCCTTAATTGCCCAACATACCTTACACACCATCAACTTATCAGTCCTTGCAGATTTGCACACTTTCTTTTTTCTTTTCTTTTGATAACCGTGGTTGTCAAGCTTGCGCGCATCTCGACTACTTCCATGAGTTCTTGAAGTTAACGAACAGGTAAACCTTCATTGAAATTTAGGGCACTCGAACTAATGACCATTGAGTTAAAGCCTTAAGACCAACACGTGGTACTTTGTGAAAACATCTACCTTCATCTTGCTTGTAAGGTATTGTATTATAGTCTCCTTTCATAAAAAAACCATCTACCTCAATTAACCAATATCATAAAAATTCATAATCAATCCCAAAATCAAAATGAATTGAACCAAATATGAAGTAATATGAAGTTCTATCTTACAATGTGGCCTTGTCATTTCTTTGAGCACGCACGCACCCACACATACAGATGTATATATATAGCATTTACTATTTGAATTTTTAGCTGGATCAGATGAACACACTATTTAGCTTACATTATGAGCTCTGGAAAAGAAATTTCGAATTGAAATCTAGTGTGGAAGTTGAAAATTCTAATCAAAATCTAGTGCAGAAGTTTCCAGTTGAGAAATTTCCATTCTGTCAGCATTTACTATTTAAATTTTTAGCTGGATCAGATGAACACATTATTTAGCTTGCATTATGAGCTTTGGAAAAGAAAAATCTAATTGAAATCTAGTGCTGAAGTTTCCAGTAACCTTAGCCTTGCAAACTAATCTACTTCACATTGCAGAATGCTATGGTTTTCCAAATCTATGCTGATCTCTCAAGAGCATTTAACCCATCAATTCCTGCTAAAGACCCTCCTTCCTACAAAGGTGTTTTTCTAGGAGGAGTCGGGACTGGAGCCATACAGAGCCTACTGCTCTCTCCTGTTGAGCTAGTTAAAATCCGGCTCCAACTACAGAGAAGAAGCTATGGAGAGACTCAGCCAACAAACTGTCCTAAGGGCCCTATGTGTGTCATCAAAAGCATATGGAAAACAGAAGGTTTGCGAGGAATATACCGAGGTTTAACCATCACAGTACTCAGAGACGCGCCCTGTCATGGAGTCTATTTCTGGACCTATGAGTACATGAGAGAGCAGCTTCACCCAGGCTGCCGAAAGAGTGGACAAGAAAGCTTGACAACTATGCTTATGGCAGGAGGGCTAGCAGGAGTTGCAAGCTGGGTTTGTTGCTATCCTTTAGATGTGGTAAAAACCAGATTACAAGCTCAGTCACCATCTTGCCCGCAAAAATACAGTGGGATTGTTGACTGTTTTGTGAAGAGTGTAAAAGAGGAAGGACAGAGAGTACTCTGGAGAGGATTAGGAACAGCTGTTAGTAGAGCATTTGTGGTCAATGGGGCTGTTTTTGCTGCCTATGAAATTGCTCTTAGGTACTTATTTAACAACAATGGTCATGAAACCATTCAAACAGATAACAGAGTCTAGAAGACAAAGATGTTTTCTTACTAATGGGTGTCATCAAGATAGAAGATATATGAACCGATCCATGATGATCATTTCATAGGAAAAGAGATAGGAATATTATGAAGGAACCGACTTATCTATTACATAGTCATGAAAAAATGGTTCACATATCCGTTAAAGTTTTATTCGTGGAAGAAATTCAAAGAACAAGCAAATTGGAAGTCTCAAAAATCAGGTTCGTGGGTACTCAGTTTCTTGTAATTACCGTATCAATGATCAAATTAATGGAACGGTGATTTTTCAACCCATTTCATGATAGGAAGCTCTGTATCATCCTTCTATTTATTTTTTTTTTCTCAATAAAATTGTTGTTTATAGAAGTTTCTTTTGAGACATGAATAAGGTCAATCTGTGTGGTTTCTATGAATAGAATTCAACAAGTCATTTATTCTGATTGAATTCTGTATTGAAACAAAAAAATTCATGTGATGGAGAGAATAAGAGCTAACTGCAAGATGGACGCAAAAATTCAAGAAACTTTTTAAGTATGGCCTCCATAATAGATCAAAAGAGGAGGGTTAGGATAAAAATCTTGTGAAAGCAACCCAGAGGAAATATTTTCCTTTTATTGAAATCTAAAATCTCTACTTTTACAAAAGGGCTAAAGCAACAATTCATATGCAAAGTGGTACAGCTCGCATGGAGAGTGTGAACAGGGGAATATTCTGGAAGCATTTAAATGGGTACGTGAGACACCACGCGTATACACTTTTCATCCCCCTCTCAAGATGGAGCTGGTTGAAGACAATCAACCAAGCCCAGCTTGAATAACAAACGATGGAAGAGGGGACCAGAGAGGGGTTTGGTGAAGACGTCGGCAGGTTTGAGAGGCGGAAGAAACATGCTGGAGAAGAAGCAAGCCAGATTTAAACTGCTCCCGCACAATGTGAATCAATATCCCGATGTTTCGTACGCTCATGGAACAGTGGATTTTGAGTGATATGTAAAGCTGCCTGGTTGTCACACCATAGAGGCACAAGAAGGGGAACCGGAATGTCAAAATCTCGAATGAGGGAAATGCACCATTGCAGCTCGCAAGTGGTAGTTGCCATGCTTCAATACTCCGCCTCGGCGGAAGACTTCGACATTGTAGTTTGTTTCTTAGTCTTTCAAGAGATTAAGGCTGGACCAAGGAAGATGCAAAAGCCGGTGAGGGACCGACAAGAATTAGGGCAAGACACCCAATCGACATCAGAATAAGCAATAAGGCAAAGAGAATTGAACGCAGGGAAAAAAATTCCTTTAGAAGGAGACCCCTTTAGGTATTTGAGAAAATGAACGACAATGTTCCAATGGGGCTTGCAGTGATCACCAACAAACTGACTAAGCTGTTGGACAATATATATGATATCGAGACGGGTAAAATTGAGATAAAACAACCGTCCTACAAGGAGCCGATATTGAGTAGGGTCAAGAAGTAGAGGGTTAGAGGCGGCAAGGAGTTTGAGCCCCTTCGGCAAAGGTGTAGTAATAGAACGAGCCCCCATTAGACCAACATCATTGAGGAGGTTTAGAATATACTTATGCTGGTGAAGATGAATGCCAAGAGAATGTCGATCAAGCTCAACGCCAAGAAAATAAGTGGTAGAACCCATGTCTTAGATGGTAAAGACGGAATGAAGGAATGACTTGGCCTAGATAATGTCTAATTCAAGAGACCCGACAATGAGGACATCATCAACGTAGACAATCAGGGCCAAGAAAGAAGTGGGAGATCATCGGATGAAGAGACAAGGATCACTAGAAGACTACTGAAAACCAAAAGATTAGAGCTTGGAAGAAAGCTCGATGTTCCACTACCTGGAGGCCTGTTTGAGGCTGTAAAGGGACCGATGGAGGAGACAAACCTCTCCAGGTTTAGCCAAAGTGTAACTAGCAGGTGGGAGCATGTAAACTTCTTCATCCAAAAAACCATGAAGGAATGCATTATTGATGTCGTGCTGGTGAATAGGCCAAGAATTGGCTGTGGCAACGGCAAGGAACATGCAGACAATGACGGACTTTGCCATGGGAGAAAAACTGTCAAAATAGTCGACGCTTGCAACCTGATTATACCCTTTGGCAACAAGGCAAGCCTTGTATCTATTGATAGAGCCATCAAGATGAAGTTTTGTCTTGAAAATCCACCTACAACCAATGTCAGTTTTCCCAAGGGGAAGAGAAATAATCTCCCAGGTGTTGTTGGCCTCCAAAGCTTGAATCTCCTCCTGCTTTGTCTGGTTCCATTCGAGAAAGGAACAGGCTTGTTCATATGACAGGTCATCGGGTAAGGAAGAGGGCTGAGAGGCAGGAGGAAGCAGAATGGGAACTCAAAGAGGAAGCCAGCGAAGTGGGCGTGGGCACGGTCATTGTACAATTAGACACATAGTCATGACGCCAAGTAAGAGGTTGCTGCACTTTGGAAGGGAGACAAGGGGCTGGAAGAGAAGAGGAAGGGGGCAGAACAGAGGAAGAAGATTGATCAAGGGAAGAAATGGAAGAAGGGGAAAGGTGTGACAGAGGAGTGGAAGGAGAAAGAGGGTGATAGGTAGAGGGAGGGGAGTGGTCACAAACCGGGAATAGAAAGGAAGGTGGGGAAGATGTTAGAAGGAGAGGTGGGGAAGAAGAAAAAGGAAAACTGGCCTCGTGAAAAACTACATCCCTGAAAAAAAAAACAGCATGGGAGTTGAGGTCATATAGCTTGTAGGGCTTGTGACCTTGCTGAAAACCAAGGAAAATGCACTTGGAAGCCCGGGGAGCAAACTTGTCCCAATAGGGTTGAACATGAGTGGCATAGCATAAACATCCAAAACGTCGGAGAGCCAAATAATTAGGAGGTTTATTGTAAAGAAGTTCATAAGGAGTTTTCTACTCTAAGATTGAAAAAGGAAGGCGATTGATTAGGAAAGTAGCCATGAGGAGAGCATGGTCCTAAAAAAATTTCGGAAGAGAAGATTTAAATAATAAGGCTCGAGCTAATTGCAATAAGTGCCTATGTTTGCACTCGATGACACCATTTAGCTGGGGGGTGTAGACACAACTCCTTTGATGAAGGATGTTGTGATGAGCAAGTTATTGAAATGAATAACAACCATTTTGAGAAAGTTATTGATGATAGACAAAGTTTGTGACTTGTGTGAGATATGAGAAATGTCCAAATAGCACGGCTATAATCATCAACAATAGTCACCATGAACTGAGTGCCGTTGTGACACTCATGGTGATAATGGCACCAAAGATCCACATGTATTAACTCAAAAGATGTAGTTGTATGAGTGAGACTAGGATGGAAAGGCAAATGTGCCTGTTTTGCTAAAGGGCATACATCACGGTTTGAGAAATTTGGAAATACAACTTCGGACAAGAAAGGTTAGTGTTTCAGGGTCCTAGCTGAGGCATGACCTAAACGTCTATGCCAAAGGGTTACAAGGTTCCCATCCTTATTCAAATTTGAATGCCTAGTACACATTGGAGTAGTGGAGTGTACTTGAAAGGCTACATGGGTGGGGTCTACATTGGCAGAAGTAGGTTGAGGAAGTATGTATAGGGTACCCACAACCTTGCCCACGGCCAGTGTTTGAAATTTCCGATATATCAGCCGATATATCGGCTATATATCGGATATCGGTCCTTATCGACACGATTTTTGCCATCAAAAATCGTTAAGAGGAAAAATCGGAAAAAGTCGGAAAATATCGATGAAATATCGCGATATATAGTCGTGTAGATATTTGATCGAGCTGTCGGCAGATGGCGCGTGGGGAAATTTTGGGCATTTTCTTGTTGATATATCGGCGATATATCGAAAATATCGCTGATATATCGCCAATATTTTCGATATATCTACAATATATCGGTTGCTGCGTGTGTGGCTGAGATTGATTGTGCAGAAGATCCAACGGTCAAGATTTAACTCCCTTTTCAACGGTTAGTTTGGCGATCGTAGTACGGATTTGAATGCGGTTTTGATCAGTGACGAGATTTCACGGATTTAAAATGTCATTCAATGGTGGATTTTTATCCAATGGCGGAGAATTTAAATCTAAACTTGATCCAATGGCTGTGGATTGATCCCAATGGTTTGAAGAAGATCTAACAGTCAGATTTTCACCAAAATTAAATCCAATGGTTAGAATTAAATTTTAATTATATTTTGACCATCCTATAGCTTTTTTGACCCAAAAAAATTCTATAAATACCTCTCAAAATCACTCTATTTTCTCTAAGCTCTCTAAGTCGATGTACGTTTAAATGCAATTTATTTTTAACATTTATATATGCTCCAAGGTGGAAATTTTGGTGTTTAAGGGTTGAAGTTTCAAATTTCAACAAGATTAATTAAGGTATGTACTTATTGTATTTATGTTTTGTGTACTTAATAGTTTTACATTTATTTTTGTATTTATGTTAATTATATATTAGTTTGTTTTTTATAATTTCATATTATATTATAAATTTAATAAAATACAAATATATATTAGTTTAAGCTTTAAGGTAAATATCATATAATACTATGGTTTTATATAGTATAATAAATTTAATAGTAATGTATTCTTTAAAATAACTATACATTAGTTTTTTTTTTATAATTTCACATTAGATTATAAATTTCATAAAATACAAATATATATTAGTTAATATTTGAATTGAAGTTATATATTAGTTAATATTATGTATGCATATTAATAAATTAATTAATCTTTCATGTTAGTTAATATTTTAAATTTAGTTATATATTAGTTAATATTGTGTATATATATAATAAATACGCAGTTTTAATATGAAAATAAATTCATTTTGAATTGTATAATAATAGGATGGTTAGTGGAGAAATATTGGAGGCCGAGATCAGCATTGGAAATATTACGCATATTGAAGGGAATATAAATGGTATAATATACAAATCTTGTGGTTTTGGTGATGGGAGTGGTGGGATCATTTCGGCACAAATATCCTTTGTATCGTGTTCGGATCCCGGCATCTAATGCAAAGTGCCCCGAATGTCTCCGGAAGTAAACGAAATGAAAGCGACTTTTAGACCCAGGAAAATAAAGAAAAGCGAAGAGCGGTGATATAGAAGAAATTCGTCTTTGACTACGAGGCCTTGATGGGGGGCCCGATAGACGTATCGTTGATGAGAATGAGGATGAGGAGGAAGAAGAGGAAGATGTATATATATGTCAATTGATATGACCCACGATGAAAGAGGCTGATTTTGAGCGGCATTTAGTGCGTCCAATTCTTAATGGGCAAATGATAAGAAGAAGGATTTATGAGGCTGAAGAAAAATGGGTAAATATTTAAATTAAATTAATTTTATAAAATAAAAGCGAATTTACTTGATTTCTAATTGAGATATTGTAATAGGTGAGCACTTCCACGTCATGTGCATTGTCAAATAGCCTTTGTCAGATCTCAAGTGTGAGACAATCGGATCCATCATCACCTCTTGCTCCATCATTATACAAATATTCGGCATCAAGACAAAAGAACATTAAAAATCTTTTCAAAGGTGGATTGTCAAGAAGAAGCATTGTTGCGTGTCAATGAAATTCTTCATATATGAGTGTTGCACCTCACAAGCGGACTCTCACCACTTAGAACATGATTATTGGTGCCTGACAAGGTACGGTATGTGATAATCACTTTTGGAGTTTCTAATAAATTATTATCTTATATTATAATTGAAAACTAGATATTAATTAATTTCATTAATTACACTTGTAGGCGTAGAATAGTAATGATACCAGTATGAAATCAGCAATCTTTGGATATGGAGTATAAAGACATGGAAGATTATGTGAACATCGAGGAGAATGGAAGACATAGATTGTACGATTGTATCGATGGATGGGCCAAGACCCACGAGAGTGAGCATTATTAATTTCATGGTATATTTGAGAAAGGAGCCTTGATATTCCTCAAATCCGTTGATGCATCCGACAAGATAAAAGACAACAATACATTTACGGTTTGTTGAAGGACGTGATCAAGGAAGTTGGTGAAACAAATGTTGTGCAAATTGTTATAGACAATGGATCAGCATTTGTGAAGGCGAGAAAGTTGCTAATGAAGTACAATTTATGACAGACTCCGTCTGTGACCTACTTGCATTGACTTGATGTTTGAAAACATTGGTAAAAGAGCTATCGTTTCGGAATTAATTACCAATGCACGCAAAATCACCAACTTCATCTACAATCATGGTTGGTTGATTGCGAAAGTGAGAAAGATGCGCGTGGTGGAGATATTGTGCGTCAGGGGCGATAAGATTTGCGATAGTGCATCACCCTAGAAAGTCTTCTAAAAGAAGATTTGATTTGAAGAAAGATCTTTATTAGTAATGAATGGGCTTCTCACGAGCTTAGTCGATCGGCCAATTTGGACGTGAGGTTGAAGTGCTCATGTTTGATCATACATATATTGGGAGAAGGTCTCTGGCTAGTATCAATCTATGAGCCATATCTGACTCTTGGCGTTGTTGATTATGAAGTCGTCAAACCTTTGCCATTTGTGAATGAGTTGATTCGGAGTAATGAAACAAAATTTACATCAACTCAATATCAAGATTGGGTCAAAACAATCGCCATGATTGTTGGGATGAACCCTCGGACATCCTCTTTAAATGCGAGATAAATGCGATATCTTAATCACACTTAATGTATATTATTTTCCTTTTATGACATACTAATTCTAAATCACTTTTGTAGCATATTATTTGAATCCAAGATTTCAATATAGACTTGGAGTTAGTAGTGACCCTGAGTTACTCAAAGCTGTTCACGAAGTATTTGCAAGATTATCTTCTACTACTACAGGCATTGGTAATTTTGGAAATGAGGTACATCAATTGGTTACAATTCTAATTAATTGATTCAATTTAATTGGTTACACTTACACTTATATTGATTTGACATGTATATTTTGATTCGAACATAATGTTTAAAGATGCGAAGAGGATTCGGTGAAGAGCAGCAATAGCCTCAAGAGATTTAATGATTCCTGGTTAATGTTATTTCTCATTAAAACATTAAAAGTAAAGCATATTATCATGTTATTATTAGATTTTGAATGTTACTTATTTTTATTGCATTTGAATGGTGGTTCATATGGAAACCACACACTCACACATTAATTTAGTCATTAAAGTTCTTTTCCAAAGCACATCTTCTTGACATGTGAGAGAATTGTAGCATTTGCTCTAATACGTACAAAATAAGAAATCGGCTTGCTTACCTGAAGCTGACAATTAGTTTTTTTGTTCTTATCTTGTGAAACTAAAGATCGTGATATGCAAGCGAGTCGGATAAAGTTCTTGAAAAGAATTACCTTGATTTACTCGACATTTCGACGAGGAGTTTGGTGAAGAAGAGGATAATTAATTATTCGATGGGTTAGACCTCTCCATTTTGGATGATGAAGATGATGGAAATCGATCCGCAGTTATTTGCGCATGTTAGAAGCTAGTGTTGATATTGTGATGTTTTATACGAAGAAGTTAATAGTGAAGTTTCAATCAAGACCACGAGAGACTCATTTCGGTATTTGGTAATTCTCGACCCTCATTTGATTCAAGTGCTGAACATAGTAGTAGACCTAGTTTTGTCGATACTTGACTCTGACTGATGATGGTACCGAGAGGAGGAGGGCCGATGATGGTAGTGATCGAAATGATGGTGGAATATTGCGGATCGACAAATAAGTCAATATCCATTAAGTCGAATTCGGCTGGTGAAGATGATTTCACACATGCTACCTGAGATGAAGACCACGGGTCTAGGAAATTTGGTTCGGGTATTGGAGCCATTGGAAAGCCATACCAGGCGACGACGAAGGATGACACATCCTGATGAGGATTCGGTTGTCGACTAATTTGAATCTATGAGCATTGGCACTCAATACAGTGATTCATCCAATGACAGTAACATTTTTCCTCCTAACACAATGACTTATGGTCGGCCTTCTTCAAATCCTTCGGCTTCCATTGATGAAGAATATGGAATGATACGATTATGCTCATCTTGAACAAATCTTAATTGCATTATATCGAATCTGACCAGTTTCAAGCGAACATGTGGGTGAGCCTGAATTTACGTCCAATGGAGAGGTTGTGGGTCTGAGTCGAGACGTTTATACGTGGCATGTTCGATCTTATAATCAATATTATCGAAAAGCAGTATCTGGTATAGTATTATCTTATGAGATGGGATCTCTTAAATCAAATGTTACTGATGGAGTACGTCGATCTTCATTTAGTGGTGAAAGACCATAACAATGTAATATCAATGTCTATATTTCATTATTAATGTCATTTTACACTTTTATAAAGTGTTTCCATCGCTTTCAAAGTATTTTTATTAATTTACGATATATCGATATTTATGTAAAAATATCATGGAATATATCGAAACCGAAGCGGAAATATTTTCATCATACTTACGACTGACAACACCTCTAGTCTTCGAGTCCTGTAGAGAACAAGAAAATTAGGAGAAGTGAAAGCTGAGATTTGTGGAAGCACATAAAGCATGGACCGACAGCAAGTTAAAATTGAAGTTGGGTAAATACAGAACATTAGTAAGACATATGGCTTTGGAGAGGATCACTTGACCCATTTTATGAACCAAATGAGTGCTACCATATGGAAGATAGACTGGTAGGGGCCGGATTTATGTTGGTAACGTCATCGAACATATTCAGGGCATGACACATATGATTCGAAGCTCCTATGTCTATGATCCAAGAGCTCCTCTCCAATTGTAAATAAGATGAACTCATATTGCAACTTAATAAAGGTGTTGAAACTATACCTGCAAAACTTGTATATGTGCAAACAGAGCTTGACCAAAGCTCCCTTTGCCCTTCATATATTTTGCAATTTCCCTTTGTATGTTGCTTAATAGATCTATCTCATTTGCTGAGGTGCGAGGGTAATTATCTTTGAGATGAGAGTCATCAGAATCAGTACAATCAAGGGGCGTTTCTGCAAGTGTTCCAGCAAAATTCACTCTCTCAGATCCTCTAATTTTCTATTGCTTGAGTGCCTTATACCACTTCGGGGTAGCCAAGGATTTTGAAGCAACTGTTGTCCATAGTGTGGCCTGTCATCCCATAGTGTTCACAGTATTGATGCTCCTTGCTTTGAAAAGCTTCTTCTAGTCTCTTATACAATCCTTTTCGTGTAGGAATTCCTTTGGTGTGAGCAAAAGAATGTCCAGCATTATATCTAAGTTTAGCTTGAAGAACATCTCTGCCTCCTTGTCCATTTCCATTATTAAACACATGAGATTTTGCCAGCAAGGCAATGACATTTGAACTCTCTGTATTCATCACATGTGCAGCTCTTTGTTTTTCAACTTTCAATATCATAGTATATACCTTGCTCAAAGATGGTAGCGGATCCATGAGTAGTATCTGATCTTTTGAATTGTTGTAATCCTCATTAAGTACCATCAAAAACTGCAAAAGTTAGTGAGATTCAACAATGTCTACAATAGCTTTGTCATCCCACAATGTTCATAGTATTCACAGTATTGATGCTCCTTGTTTTGAAAGGCTTCTTCTGGTCTCTTATACACTTCTTTTCATGTAGGAATTCCTTTGGTGTGAGCAAAAGAATGTCCAACATTATATCCAAGTTTAGCTTGAGGAACATCTTTTCCTCCTTATCCATTTATGTTATTAAACACATGAGATTTTGCCAGCAAGGCAGTGACATTTGAACTCTCTGTATTCATAACATGTGCAGCTCTTTGTTTTTCAACTTTCAGTATCATAGA
Organism: Tetrastigma voinierianum; assembly: GCA_016808115.1. Lineage (NCBI taxonomy): Eukaryota > Viridiplantae > Streptophyta > Magnoliopsida > Vitales > Vitaceae > Tetrastigma > Tetrastigma voinierianum. Next base: position 36,980 of record JAEQBH010008018.1, on the reverse strand, counting down.
ATATACCTTGCTCAGAGATGGTAGCGGATCCATGAGTAGTATCTGATCTTTTGAATTGTCGTAATCCTCATTAAGTCCCATAAAAAACTGCATAAGTTTGTGAGATTCAACAATGTCTCCAATAGCTTTGGCAAATCTGCAAGTACATAGAGGAATTGGCTCCAAGCATGCTAATTCATCCCATAGTCGTTTGGTCTTTAAATTCTATTGAGCAACAACCAAATTACCTTGATTCGTAGTACTGATTTCTCTTTAGATATGGTATATCATCGAACCGTTGCTCTCTCCGAATCGTGATTAGATTTTTAACCAGAGGTCCCGTGAAGAACTCGCATAAATGAATGATTCTGAGATATCTTTGGATATAGAGTTCAACAACCATGATAAAACCATACAATCAGCCTTTTTCCGATTTTCAAATTGTGGTGCATCCCCCTCTGGTGGTGTTACTGGTGTAGATGTTCCATCGATGAAACTGAGTTTCGTCTTTGCTCCCAAAGCTATATGCACTGATCTACTTCCAGACAGGTAGTTATTTCCTGTAAGCGGTGCCAATACTAGGACCATTCTTGGATGATTAGGATTATGGAGGACCATCAATTCATCTTCAAGAAAACTAGAGGTGTTTCCTTCCTACTGCTTGTTCTGATTTTATGTATTTACTTCTCTAAGGTTTCCAACAGTCACACGACTAGACCTAGACTTTTGTTGGCCTGTCATCATTCCTATCTTCATCAGGTTTCTGATGCTATCTCCTTGTTTGGTTCACGAGAAAGTGATGGAAAATTTCACAGGGACAAAATCTGCTCTGATACCATGTGAAAGTAATCAGGAGGAAATATTTTCCTTTTATTGAAATCTAAAATCACTACTTTTACAAAATGGCTAAAGCAACAATTTATTATATGTGAATGACAATGTATTTATATATTAAAATTATTTTATTTCCATGGGTTATTATACGAAATAAAAATAGAATAACAAATAAATCAATTTTTAAAGAATAATCTTTCAATTAAGTACACCTTCACTTCCTCTCAAGTTCTAAAGGATAAATTAAAAAAAAAAAGAAAAATAAGGGTTTGTTAAAGAATTAATAAAAAAAATAAAGAAAAATAGAGGTTTGTTAGAGTGTACAAGGTAATTACAAATGTCTGATGAAAATATCTTAGCTATTAATGAGGGTGTACAAGTTTACATTTATTTATCGACTTAGAATTTTTTATCGATATCTCTTTCGTATATTTGTATACTAATACACTAACCTATGTCATTATTTATATGTATCGGTGGATGCAATACTTAGCTTACATATAATAAATAATCTAGTACAAGTTTATGCCATAAAATTCCCAAATTTAAAAAATATGGAAATTATAGTTGATCTCGTTTTTTTCATTATTTTCATCACAAAAAAAAAAAAAATTAAAAACATGTTCATATTAGTTTTTAAAAAGAAAAAATAAGGATTTGTTATAATGTACACGGTGATTATACTAATTATATTAGACAAATGTATTAAATGTACAAGGGGTGTACACGCTTGTATTTCTCATAAGATTTGAATTTTTTTTATCGGAAATATTTTTCCTATGTTGTATGCTAATACACCAACTTAGGACATACTTTATATACATTCGTTGAATCATACAAAGGAAAGCATGGTATGTTAATTTTTTTTACAGAAAATATAGATTTGTTGTAATGTAAGGTGATTACACTAACTCTACAAGACAAATGTATTAATGTACAAGAGATTACAAACTTACCTTCTTATAGGATTTGAGGCTTTCTGGAAATATTTTTTCTAAGTCATATGTTATTAAACCAGCCTAAAACATACCTTATAAACTTTTTTTTTTTTAATATTAATGAAAGATATTATCCTTGTAGTTTTATTATTATAAATAATACAAATATTCTAATTTATTGTTTATTTATTGCTATAAATGAAATGTATTTATATGATTAAAAGTTGATTTGTTTTATTTCATGTCTATTAAACAAAACAAAAGTATAATAAAAATAATAATAATTAATAAATAAAATTTTAAAAAATAATTTTAATTCAAGAATATTTTTAAAAATAATAAAAATAAGATGTTATCATATAAATTTAATTAAAATTAAAATTTAATTCTATTTAAAATATGGAAAATGGAGACCAAATATTGATTGCAAAAAAAAAAATGAGGCTAAGTGCGTGTGGCTAAGAGTGGAGGGCTGGGAAAGGAAAAAGAGGGTGGGGGTTGATGGAAGGCTTGAGGGTAGTGTTGGCATTTTTGATATTTTATATCCAAAATTATGGAAAATGGAGGTCGAATATTGATTGCAAAATAACAAACCTAAAGATTGATTGCAAAAAACATGGAAAGATAACGAGGTTAAAAGTGTGTAGCAAGAGAGGGGCTGGGAAAGGAAGAACAGGTGTGGGGGTTGATGAGGTTTGAGGATAGTGTTGGTATTTTGGATATTTTATATCCTTATTGTTAATTTATATATTGTTATGGTTTTGAAGTTTGATTATGATACTGATTTGATGGACCTTCTAAATACAAGGTCGCCTCTAAGCTCTAACTCCTAAAGAATAATTTCTAATTCATTAAAAATTAAAGCATTAAATTGGCACCCACAACTTATTAATTAATAAAATCTTAAAACTATAAACTTCCTATCTAGAAAAGACAAAGTATACTTTATGATGACTTATTAAGAACCACTTTGACTTTACTATTTTTTGTAAATCTTTTATTTAAATTAATCTTTCATATTATTAAAATTATTAATCAATTCAACTCATTAAATTATATTTGAATTTTATTTATCATGTTAGGAATTTCATCAAAATAATCCTATATGCAAAGAAGCAAATAAATAAACATTTAAACCATTGCAGTTTCTTTTTTAAATTAATAAACTCACCAAATGATGTAAAATATCAAATATTCTTCAATTAGAGGTTTATTTGTTTAAAAAAATAATCGCAAAATAATTAGTCATAATTTACATTAATCTTTTTCATTGATTAGACTATTATTTAAGTTTTCAAACCATCTTTAGAAAATCAAAATGTAATCACATTCACAGTAAAATTTAGTAAGACTTATTTTAAATGAGCGATCGGAACTTTTCCACTACAAAATTTGAATTGTAAATCATAATCCAAAACAGCAACGAAAATTTAAAAATGGATGAAAATCATATTGGGGAACTGAATAAGATATTATATTGTACTTAATTTTTTATTTATGATCTTAACAAAATTTTTGTTCCCTGGTTTTCTTTTGTTTCCTAAGCACCGTGATTCGGGAAAAGTGTAGGAATGGGGAATGTATAATTTTTTTTTAAAAAAGAAAGAAAGAAAGAATCGTGGTTTGTTCTTATACTATGTCAAATGTCAAATGTCAATTTCTGATTCAAGGGGTGGACAACTTGTAAGATCCTACAAATTTCATTCCAGACAAATTCTGGAAGGGAGGAGAAAGAGAATCTTCACTTCCCTTTCTTTCTAATAATGTTATTAAGAAACTATAAACATGCACATGTAACCTCCTAAATCATGTCTAACAATTTTCAAGATGGATAGGTACATGACAGACATCTCTCGACTCTTCCCATCAACCAAGGTTATATAATCAGTTTCAAAAATAAAATTGACTGAATAAGTCTAAGAGGTCCTTCCTGGTAGGTAGGATTCACCCAAAAAATGAGCTCGTGATATCAAAGCCTAAGAAAGACTGAACATGTGCTTTTTACTATCTAATACAAAGAGACTAATCTAGAACCATTTTGCCCTAAATTGTAGAGTTGTGTAGCAATTTGTATGTGCCCCTGAAAACACAGATATCAGACTTGGGACTCAATGGAACACGGGTCTGGATAATTGTAACACACACTGTTCAGGCTTGCTTTGGGAAAAGAAAATTCTAAACTCTAAAATTGACTTAAATGTAAAATTGCTGTGGATCGATCCCACATGCTGGCTGAATCAAATTGCAGAATGCCAAGGTTTCCAGATCTATACTAATCCTCCCCAACAGGACTACTGGTACGAAGCCATACAGAGCACAGAGCCCAATGCTCACTCCTGAGAACTAGGTAAAATATGGCTTCTTCAACTTAAGAGAAAAGCTACGTATCTAGATCAGCTTGTTGTGTTGGGCTTGTTGCTTCCCTTACAAAACCATATCATGGGCTTTTTTAATTATAGGTAGCTTGCTGCTGTTATCTGTTTGTTATTAAGTTACTGGAACGTAACAAGAAACCATAGGAGTTGTTAGTGACAAAGAATAGTTAGCAATTCACTGAGTTGTTAGGTGATAACGAATAGTAGCACCACTAAGTTGTTAGTGATGTTAAGAATAGTTAGCTATTGTTATCTGGTGGGACATAACAAGAAACCATTGAGTTGTTAGTGCTAGGATCTTAGACTACCACTCTCTATTCGTTCTTTCATTGTAGCAATAGCAATACAATTCTCCAGAAACTTCTATCATTTAGGATTTCTGAGAGAGAAGAAAGGAGATAGTATGATTAGGCCCAATAAATTAATCATCCCCACAAAGATATATTGGGCATTATTGACAGTTTGATAAAAGAGGCAAAGTGTGATGGAAATATACTTTCTGAGAATTAGAAGAGCTGTTACTGGAGACAGATTAATGAACTGCTTTGTAGACTATGAATTTGCTTTTAGGAAATAGAAGCATTTAGACAGGGAATGCAACTTAGAAGAAAAAGCATTTTTCTCTCAGCAAAGGAGCGGCATGCCTAAACAGATAGTTCCCATTATGATCATTCCACAGAAGACCAGTGATCGTTAAAGATGGTTTACCTTTCCCAGATTTATAGTATTCAAACCGCACAGAACAAAACAATCTAAGAAGAAACAAATCAATCACCAGCAGAGGACATCGACACTTATAGTAGTGGGTTATAGATCATTAAAGAAGTAGTCATGGTTGCAAATAGAATTAATTAGCATCTTGGCCCACCGAAATTAGCTATGTGGTTCCGGTTTCTTTAAATAATCATATTTACCATCAAACGGATGTTATCTGTCTTCCCCTGCTTTCTTCACTTCTGAAGAATTAATCATCCTTCTTTTTTTTTTTTTTTTGGTTTTTAGAACACATGTTGCAATAAGATTGTAGTTTCCACTGAAGAAAACATCAGCTTATACTCACTAATCAAAAATGTCATTCTACACAGATTCTCTGAAGTGAAACAGCTTATATGTTTTCAGTGAACTGACTACGACTCATTCTGATTGATCTCTGTATTACAACACCAATTGATATAAATTCTTACAATTTCAGTTCTTATTTTGCCAACCCATATATCTCCATATGAGATCCAAAACATCGACGTTAGGGTGAAGAATTGACCCATATCTGCAGAATGTGATCCTCAACGATTCTGAGATCCGCAATTGCTGCATTCAGTTCAGAGTAACCTCTACAGCACCTGCGCATCATTATAGTGCCTAACAGCCTGAACAATTGCCCGCACTCGCTTATAAGGATCCAGAGAACCAAAAATTTTGGAACCGACAAGCACTCCATCGCACCCCAACTGCATCATAAGCGCAGCATCAGCAGGCGTGACAATGCCTCCTGGCCGCAAATGAAGAACCGGAAGCCTAGATATTTCTTCGTCTGGAGCCAACATCATAAGCCGCTCCTATCTTCTTTGAAAACGCGAACACTTCGTCGTCATCCATGTTCGTCAGCACTCTAATCTCCCCCATCACTTTTCTCACATTACGAACCGTCGCAGCAACGTTCCCAGTCTCGTACAAATCCCCCTGAATCCGTACCATCACAGCCCCTTCCCTCACCCTCCTCAGCGCCTCACCAAGATCGCGGCAGCCGCAGACGAACGGAGTTCGAAAATTATGCTTATTAATGAAGTGAATGTCATCAGCAACGGACAATTCACTCTCATCGATATAGTCCACACCGATCGCCTCCAAGATCTGCGCCTCCACGAAATGTCCAACCCGCGCCCTCGCAATCACCGGAATCGGTTCTCGCTTGGATCTCCTTGATCACAGCTGGATCAACTAGCCTCGAGATGCCTCTGGAATTCGATTCCGATACAATGACAGCACAAGCCCCGGCTTCCTCAGCGATCTTTGCTTGATCCAGATTTACGACTTCGAAAATGGCGCCGCCACGTAGTACCTGCGCCATCCCGGCCTTGATGGAGAAGGAGGTCTTGTTTGGCTCAGTGATGACGCCGCCGCCGTAGACTGTCACCGCGCCTTCTTCCGCCATGGCCGCGCAATTGCTGCAGCACTGGGCAACAGAAATGAGAAATGAAAAAATGCGAAATGAAACCGAATTTGATTTCCAGAAGCAGAATAACGATGTGTTTATAGAGAGAGGAGAATCAGGGGTTATGTGGATTCCAGAAACTTCGATGGGGCGACGCGGGCGCGGAAAATCGGTGGATTCCAGAGAAACGAAGTGTGAAGTTTCTTTTCCTCTTCTCCGAATTAGGTTTTCAACCTCAGAGATCAAGGAGGTTTATGTTACATCCTGTTATGGAGGATTGTACTCGCTTAAAAAACAATTAATCTCTGCTATATTAACAAAGAAGTAATCACTGATCAGGAAGTAATTATTCAATTATAAAATAACTGTGATTTTTCTTTATGTTACTTTAATAAAATTAAACTTATTTGAGATATAATTTTTTTAAATTAATTATATTTTATTTTGTGCTACAAAGAATAAAAGGATAAGAAATATCTTTAGCAAATATTAAATAATTGATATACTTTTTATTATGATAGTCTAAATATAACAAATCCTGATGTTAAGAATCGAGATTTTAATACCATTATAAATATTATTTGTCTTTTGCCAATCTTCACTCAAATACTTATATGATAACATGAACTTTTTATAACACTTATTTTTTATATTTTGTTATTAAAAACCAAAAACGAAATATTTCAAAAGAATGTACTCTAATGTTTTCACTTACTTTTTAATGATTACTTTAGAAAATTATATAGAATAACAAAATAATAAAATGCTAGATATAAATTTTTTAAAAAGTATCGAAAATAAGGTTAAAGTATTAAATTTTGAAATAGATTTAATCAAATTATTAGCAAACACGTAAACACATATGTAGTTTACAACTTGTCAAAATCAATAAAAAAGAATACCATAATGAAACTTTAAAAATATGGGACAAAATACAAAAAACTCAAAAAATAACAAAGAAAGAAACTTGAGGGAAAACTAAAGACGTAAGGAAATTTTTTTTAAAAAAAATAAAAATATATTTAAATTTAATAAATTAATTATAAATATTTATTTAAATTTATTTATCTATAAGGGGATTAAAAAATTTTAAAATATGTAATTTTTGTAAATTTTTAATTATATTTTATTTTCTTTTATATTTTCTATAATAAAATAAAACATAAAAAATTAATTTCTTAAATATTTCTTTCTTTCCTTAATCATTTTCAGTTTCCAGCCATATCCCTTCAACTCAGCTTGATCGAACAGCTTGACTCCCTATAAACTGACTTCAACTGGTTGACCTATCAAACCAAATAAAAATAAGAACACTAACAGGATCAGCAAAATAATATTTTATGTTATAAAATATTATAAACGAGTTCCAAAATTTGTTCTTGTTGAAAATTGTTCTTCAGAATATAATTTTTTTCAGAAAGAATGTTAAATATAATTTATATGTTTTAAAAAGTATCTATTACATGACTTAGAATTTGGCCGATTTATATAAATGGTAAATTGTTTTTAAATCACTTATATTCTAATTTCTTTAATTGATTATTTTTGTATTCAAACATTACATGTTATAAATTAATGAGCAAGGTACTTTTTTACATTAATTTTTTAAAATTACTCCACACTGCCATATTTTATTTTACCAGGTGAAAGGAGAAACACAAAAGGGAGGAAAAGAAAAAGAGAAAATAAATAACTATGATAACTTAACTGTAGTCGGTTTTTTTAATCAACAATTCAGCCTATTCTGCCCATCTGATGTCACTTGTAACGTACGCAAAGAGCCACATATCTAAAATTTCTAAACGGCATAAAAGTTCTGCTTCAATTATTATTATTATTAGTTATTTATTTAATCGTACTTTTACTACTGGTTCACAGGTTTTTGTGGATTTATCTATTAGGATTTTTAGGATTTATCTGCTTGAATTTTTTGTGATTTATCTAAGTACATTTTTGGTGATTTATTCGTTAGGGATTTTCTTTTTGTGCTTATAAATGTGCACCTTAGTGTTATTATTTTTTTATGTGATTTGATATAATATCAAAACTCAATGTAATTTTCGCTTACTTATTTGTTTGCTTTCTTCTTAATTTTATTATTTTTCGTAGCCGAGCTTCATCAATTCAAGATCACACAAAGAGCAAATTTCGATCCAGACGTTTATTATTTTCGTCTCCGCATCACGGAGATCGTGTTCCCAACTTCGATCCGGCATCAAGTTATTTCTTATTGTTTGGCATGATCCGAGATGAGCTTGTTTGTCTGGGCCGGCATACCCTTCCGCTTTACACGACAACCCAACCACCTTTGATCCCTTTCATTATTCTCTGTGTCACAAAATTCACTAACCCAACTACCTTTGATCTCTTTCATTATTCTCTCACCATCTATCTTTCCTTGACCGCCGTCTCACCACATCTGCCGCCTCGTCCAAGCTCGACACCATCAGCATTTCAATCGATGCCGCTTCTACAAGGACTAAATTATCGCTTCTCCAAGGATCGAAACCACCGCCCTGCAGAGCTATGGCAAGTTTTGATCTTTGTGACTATTACTGGTCTGCACCACATAGCCACCGCTCCTTTGATTTCAACGATCAACTTCTTGCACAAGAACATCCATTGACAATACTATCGCATATTCCAAGGTTCAATCTCCGGGATACTCGAATCTAACTCATCCCGAACTAAACACCAAGTTTGGCATAAGAAGAGAGCTTGACATCATGAACCCTCGGATCTCATTCAATAGCCCGACCAACTTCCATATATCGCCATCTCTAGTAAAAGAACATTCAACATCCAACCATAAATTTCAAGACTCAAGAAAATCAAACATGGGATATTCGTGAGGCAAGCAAAATAATGACAATAATTTTAATTAAAGGGGCGCCAGGATTTAAAATTTTTTGATCACCGTCGAAATGAAGTTCTTTTCAACCCGTAGGGAATGATGGGGCATGGAGAAACAGCATTCCAGCTCTAAACGAGATAGGAAAGCCCAAGTCTACCATACATAGTTATTATTTAATCATACTTTTTAACATTTATCTCGTTATGGTTTTTGTAGGATTTTAGGATTTATCGTTTCAGCTTTTTGCGATTTATCTCGTTATTTATTTTGTGATTTTCTTTTGGCAAATATAAATAGCACCTGTGCGCTGGTTTTGCAGATTTGATATAATATTGAAAAAACTCAATAATTTCATATTTATTTGTTTGCTTTCTTAATTTTATTATTTTCAGAGTCGAACATCAATTCAAGATCACAAGATAAATCTCGGGTCCGAGATTCAGCATATTTTGTCCTACGCCACTAATAATTTTGGGGCATCTATGAATTAATTGAGGTACGATAACTTAGTTGATCAAATCTAAGGTCGAGCCGACATAATCATCTCAAGTCTTTTCGTAACCATACGCTGCCTAAATAATAACTTCAAGCCTAGGGGTTAATTGAGGCGCACTGCAATTTAGCTGTCTGACGTAGTTTCCTTTTAATAGTCACGCTTGAGTCATTTCATAGTCATTAGAGACTTTCATGATTATTAACTTTAAGACCTTACGGGATTAATAGAATACTCTAAAACTTAGCTGATATGATCTTTACGTTTGCTTTACAGCCACGGGTCAATCATCTAAAGTGCCACAAGGAGATTTATTTGACCATAAACTTTAAAGCCTCATAAAATTAATCGAGGCATAAAGGTAACTCAATTGATTTGAGTTTAGGTTTGCTTCTTAATAATCACCCACTTCTAATCTCTTTCACGGTCTTGAATTTATCTGACCCTTAACTTTTGGCTTTTATGGGAATAATCGACATGTGTATAAGTTGGCCAAACACCCTCAATTAATTGGTTAAAAAAAAAAAAAAAAGGAAAGGTAATGGATGGCTGGATGCCCATGTCTTGAGGTTGAGGGTACCCATGTGTTGTTATTAGCCATGGTGGGCCTCCCAATGGCGAGGGTCGTACGACTCGTACCTTCAGTTGCTTAACAAAATTGGTGCAATCTAACCCTTTCCTTCGTACAGAGTGGCCTTTATCTCACATGAGCTTTGAAGGACGCACTTTTATTTTTTCAATGTCTCTCAAAATTGGGTCTATGTACAATCCATCCAATAAAAGGGACCCTCCATTGCCCTCCAAAGGTAGACTCACAATCCTAAAAAATTATTTAACAATAATTCAAAGTTTCAAGGTACTACTCATTTTGAGCTGTTATTTTTATATATCAATACGTTTTTTTTAAAAAAGAACAACATTAATTCAAATTATCAATACAATTAATGTAAATACGTTATTAAAAATACTAAAACTTTGTAAGATAATGAACATTCAAGATTAATAAAGAAAGATAAATGATGTATCACCCATTTTATATCCCGTAGTGATACTACCGAATACATTCGAGCTCACGACTGGCCAGATCGAACTCATTATCCGAATTATCAACGCAAAACACGTAAGAAACTACAACTATCGATAACACAACTATCTGCCACAACAAGACATCAGCCGAAAACACGCCATAATGGGTGGCGACGATAAAACACGAAAAATCAAAGGTAAAACCTGACGTAAAAGAACTACTTACCAAAAAAAAACCTAACTGGCAAGAAATGGAATTTGGCGATTTGTATAAAAACACCAAAAATCACTTATCTTCTCTAACAAACAAATACTCAGTTATAACATACGGGGGACGGGCGACTAGGCTCTGAATTATCTATATATATCTTTTAAAAGAAATACCTATATATTTGTTTGTACCCAAATTTAATATGGTCTGAACCAATGTTTATTTAGGCCTGAGCCTATACTCATGGTTAAAAATCCAAGTAAAATAAGCTTAAATCCAATTGAAAAGTTTAGAATATTTTTGAAATTTTAAAATTTTTGAAAATTGGTCAAACGAAACATAAATGATACTTTTTTTTGAAGATGACAAGAAAATAGAAAAACTTAAATTTATACAAAATTGGTCTCTTTTTTTCTTTTTTCTTTTTTAATAAAATGAGGGGGTTTTTTTTTTTTTCTCTTTGATGAGTTCCTACTGATCATGAGCTGTGGATTTTCATTAGATTTCCATCCGATTGAGTTGATATTGTTTTTTTTCTTTAGTATTTGGGTTTTAATTTTTAAGTGTCATATTGGGTTTCTGTTTTGTGTGGAACACTGTCCATTTGGGCTTGGATGCCTGTTTGGGCCTAATTAAGTTTTTTCCGTATTGAATTAGGCTTTTCTGTTTGCTATTCTTTTTGGGCTTGGTTTCTTGTTTTCATTTGCCAATCGGTATGGGTTTTTTTTGTTGGCTGCTTCTCATTCTTTTATTTACTAGTAATTAATTGTACACGTGCATCAGCACGTGCGAAAATATAATAAATAAATGATATATAAGTTTTTTTAAAGATCATATTCAAACTATTTAAGAGTTTCATGAAGCAAGATTCTTATTTTTTAAAAATTTAAATCGGGATAGAAAAAGTTGAAAAGCGAAAGAGAGGGAAATTAAGGAAAGCAAAATATGAATAGTGAAGAGATTGAGTAATGTTAGAGGATCATTCACATAAGAAAGAACTCCAACAAATACGAGCAAAAACTAAATATAGATGCCGGCGGGGAAAACCACCAAGGGAAGGGAAGAAAACTGAGCAAAAGTATGGTCATGAACGCTATATCGCCCAACGCTAAAACATATAATGACTGTTTATCAAAAACTAAGTGAACTATCTTACCCTCGCTTTATAGCTTACTGGATAAGAGTAAAACTGAACTAAAAACCGTAAAGTATTCTCAAATGTAGATTCCCCTGACATTGCAAGCACACCCGTGAACTATTTTGAAATCCCAACAATTGAAACAAATTTCAATAAATAGAGAAAACTAAACGATTTCCATCGAATGCGTATCTGAGGAAACCTCAAGAAACGATTCAAGAACGTAAGAAGAAGAGGAAAGCTAACCTCGGGCCGGGCTGGCCCACCGCCCACCGTCTCACGCAATACCACTTGTCACCCGAAATCCCTGGGCCACCACGCCGCTAGCTTCGAAATCATGTGAGCTCTTCGATCCAAACGAGCGGCCGCCGGTGAGCGCCCCGTCCCCCGCCAGAACCGAACGACAGCGTGAGACCCTATTTGGGTGAGGCCATGAAACACGCCGCTTTTGTCTCTGGAGGAGATAAAACGACGCCGTTTCATTTTTATTTTTATTTTTAATACATAACAAAACGACGCCAGTTAATAAAATTGGTCCAAAATGGCGACGCTTTTGAAACAAATTGGCCACTAACCCAAACGACGCCGCTTTGGGTATGTGAGCTGCCAAAACGACGCTTTGGACCAGCTTTGTCCAAACGACAGCCATTTTGGTATAGGCGCACTTCAAAAAATAATTGCGTGAGCCAAACGACATCGTTTTGACTTAGAAAATGACAAAACGACAATCAAGTTTGATCCAAACCCATTTTTGCCACACAGCCTACAACATTTTTATCAACTTCTAATTATTTTCAATTTATAATATAAAATAAAATAAGATTATTAAATGAAAAACCATAAATCATATTTTTGTGAATAATAAAATAAAATTTAAATATAAATGTTTTACTTGATATAAATTAATTTATTTTATTGCCATTAACATACATATCTTCATTGAATATTCCATTAATTATTTAAATAATTTGCTTTTATTAATTTTCCACTTACGTTATTCATACTTAATTTAAGTTTCGACAGAAATTAAAAATGACATCTCCTCCCAATACGGTAGATGGAAAATCTTTTCTAAATGATGTAAGATGTGTCTTCTGATGACCATAACTCAAGATCCTGGATCTGTGATTGGCAACCGATGTCAAAGCTCAGAGACGAGCGATGGCCAAGTTTGGAGACCAATGTCAAGTCGACCAACACGGACTTTATGTTCGTACAAATCGATAAGATAGAATCCTACATTATCAGACAAATGGCGTGATATACCAAGTGACGATTGCAAATAGGTCGCAGTGCGAGTTGTAACATCACCGACGAGGTTGCCATTCATTGTTATAATTTTCACAACAAATATTTTAATGAAAATTTTATTTATTTCTAATTTATTTTTCTATAGTTGATGCAAGCTATGAATATGTTTCAAAGCGATGTTAGAGTCCATGATTTGCATGATCATCACGTATGCCAAACACATGACATGATGGTTATACTCCAAGAAAAGCAACCCTAGGCCCCACTTGCTACAGGAACTCTACACCCAGATTTTCAATTTATCAAGATCCATATAGCAATGCAATGCATAGCTCTCTGGCGAAGAGACCACCGGAAGAAAAGTGCTAAAGAAAGTAGACATAAAAGTAAGCAGTCTAACGTATACTACGGTCGATACGATTTGTGAAATTATCTCAAGATGAAAAGAGAAAGAATTTTTATGAGGAGCAAAAGTTTCAATTACTGAAGGAGCAAGCACAGAGGGAGGATGTGCAACTAGACATTGCTAGATGTGCTGAATATAGGATGCAGAAGGAGCAAGATAGGTTGCAGATGATCGCCGATGATGCCATTATGAAAAAAAAGACATATCATATGTCCAAGGAACAAAGAATACTATTATCAACTACGTAAGCATGTGATACAAGAAAAGCAATGAAAAAATGCAAGAAATTAACTTAATGTATAAACGGTATTACTAATCAGTTATTTTTAATTGCAATTTCACTTTTGTTCACGCATTTAAAATGAAATATTCAAAATATCTATGTCATTTTAGTAATAAAAATGATTACAAGATGCAACTAACTTAAATTTTCATTCATAAAACATACATAACATGACAGAGCAAATCATAATATCAAAATAAGGCACCACTTTATAACGCTGGTCTCGTAAATGCCTATAGATGTGCAATGATGTCGTGGTGGAGGGCGTAGTGGGTGTTTGAATCTTGAATGGCGCGGTTGTTAGCCATAAAATGTTCAAAGGGTATCGGGCCTCGTGATACTTCAACTGGGTCATCGGTTCCTAATGAGTCATAGTCGTCATCGCTGTAAGCCGTATCGCGAACAGTTCATCATTATCAACCCGCCATCCCCTAATTTATCATGTCAGGTAATATAATACACGCTTTCATGATAAAAGTCAAGTCTTCATGATGTCAGAATCGAGCCGGTCCTCGAACGATAGCAAAACGAGCTACACCCCCAAATGCTCTGCTCTACATCCTTCGTAACTCTATGTGTTTTTTGCAATAATTCGCGAGCCAACCTTTGAGATGTGAAATTGATCAACAATTTGTCGCCTACGCTGATATATACCCCTACAAGATAAGATCCTGTTATTGTAATGGTTGCCCATTATGGTACAATTTGTTAGCGCCACATCCTTCGCAGTTAGCAAACATATTGGAGGCCGAAAGTACATTATCATCGTTAGATCCGGGTACGCCAAAAAAGCATGCCATATCCACAAGTCGTAAGAAAGCATGTTTTCGAAGACAATATTGGCTCGCTGACATGGCCGCATACATTCCGCGATATGCCGGATGCTTTTTCCACGCCCAATGCATACGCTCCAAATCGCCCAATACCCTGCGAAAGCCACGCTGATTAGCTCAATAGCTCAGAGATGCCACCGCTCGGGATCCGGATATTCAGCCCGCACTACCAACCCCCAGCGCATCGCTTGACACACTGATGGTCAGGGTCTCTCCACTCTGGCTTACTACCGCTGAGTGAGTCCGCAGACATACCGCATGCGCTACGCAAGTGGCTGGCCATTTTTGTTCACCGATAAACCCATCGTGCCGCATTTCTTCTTTCGCATCGAAATAATCATTATGCCGCTGAGTTTATAAAATCGTACAAATGAGGCTTCTACCTCAACGAAAGCCACTGTGAAAGAATGTTTCTGTCGTGATACCATCAAACTAAGTACCATTAATAAATTGAATGGCCGCTAACTCCCTACCATGACATCAAGATTGTCACCACTCCTATCTCTAGCCCGCACCTTGTGAGTTTCATCTTCAACCGATAGTCGGCGTACGAACCACGTGTTTTCTTTCTTCTTCATCTAAAGAAGATGAATCATTGAAAAGACGTTTAAAAAGCTTACTCATTTTTGCTTCGTATGCACTGAAAAACTTTTGATGTGTGTAAAATTCTAAGGACATCATCATCCTCAATATAGATGTTTTTAAGTCTTTATCACACTAAAATCATAAAAAGTCGTTTCGTGATTTGACAAGTCAATACAAGATATATATAAGACCAACTTTATCACTTTTATAACTTACGTGATGTGACAATCATTTAAATGACCAATAAATCATCCAGAATCATGTAGCTTATAAGCCTAATGCACAGACAAATCTTGGCCAATCACATGTCAAATAATCCGTGAACCCACTTAAACTTTTTTATAACCCCATTGGGATGTATAAAGCTCACCCAAGAATATGCAAATCACCACGTATTTATCGCCTTTACAACCCTTGTGATTCGAGAAATCAAAGAAATCTTTATCAACTATATCGGACCATGTTTCTATTAATCCCAACACATTTATTTTAACCCTATATTCGACAAATTATTTATTTTCATTATTTTTATGTTATGACAAATTTTTTTTAAATTACTAATATTTGTAACTAAAAATTTTCAACTAAAAATTATTAATTTTAATATTTATATTTATTGATTTAATTAATATTTAAGTAATATTTTATTTCTTTTAATTGAATATTTATTTTATTTTTAAATTTTAATTAACATTTATTTATCTTTTAAATCTAAATTTATAGTATGGATGATATAGATTAACAAAGGGTATACATGTAATTATTAAAGAAAAGAAAGCAGAAATTTAAATATATTTATAGTTTATAAAATTTAGACAAGCCACTGGCTTGAGACGCTTCTACCTAAAACTTTAGTTAAATCTCAAAAGTAATCTTTAACAAATGATGCTTTTATTTTTACTAATCATTTGAGATGTTTAACGCCACATTTTTTAAATATTTCTATATACCTTGGCTATAGATACTTTGAAAATATGCTACATAAAAATTTACTCAAACAGATGATTACATGTGAGTCATAAAACTTTTAACACACCCACTTAGAGGGGCGGTAATCTTGAGCGATGTGACCGGACTGGTCAAAGCCGACATCTAACCAGCTAAATTTACAAGTTTTTTAAGAAAATATAGCTACCTGGGTCTTAACCGAGAAATGGCCAAATTTGGACTCGATTTTTCGGCCTATGAATTTTATAGCCTGGCAAATCGACTTAATTCCTGATGGACTGAGCTTAAGCCCAAACGCACTTAATTTTAAATTACCACCTCTACTAATTTCTAAGATTCATTTTATTTTAAATATTTTATTATTAAAAATAAATTATATTCATAAGAAATCATCAATAAAGTGATCTTTTATTACTTCCAAATAATTCTATTTTTCCTTAATTTCACATGACACTTTCTTTCCGTTTTAAATGTTTATATCTTTTAAATCACAGTTCCAAATTTATATTTCTCTTACATGGTTACTATTCATTAGTATTTATTTACATTTTTTTTCAAATCAAACAAAATATAAAATGTAATTGAATCAATTTCACATATTCAATTATTTTTTTGAAACCACATTATATATAGAAAATAAAAATAAATTGAATTTATATTAGAATGTGTATTTTTAATTCGTGAGTAAAGTCTAATGGTATACAATCTTGTAATAATTAATTGAAATCAACCCACCTGCTTAAGTCTAACTCATTTGGGCATATTGTTACGCCATCACACTTACCCAGGCCCACTGCCAAGATCACATAGGACCCATTGTCATATCATCGACATCTCATATGGGGCCCACTACCACATCCTATAAGGCACAGACCCTTAAAAATAAGATCTTAAATATAAAGGTTTTAAACCAATGACCTTTTGTTGTAAGTAAGACACTTAGTCACTTTATCAACCACCAACTTGTGACATATTTGAAATCAAAGATAAACACTATAGTTCATTATTTAGGCTACATCAAAGCCCTAAAAAATGAGATTAGCTCTTAAAGAGGGAAAATACAACCATAAGAATGAGGGAAAACATAAATAAGAGAATAAATAAACTTATCAGCCTACCTTCCACTAATCTTTCTCCTTCAATCTAACTTCTTCCCCAAAGAGAGCTATGTTCCAGGGTGTTTCCACCCAAAGGGACTTTTTTTTCTAAAGTCCTAATCTCATTCTATTTATAAGCCAAGCAAAAAGAAGGCGTAAAAATGGGCTTCAAAAACTTTAGGCTCAACATCCACGCTACAACATGGTAAATCTATGTTGCAACGTGACAAAATGGCAAGTTATTGGTCCCTTGTCACCATATATGTGCATGTTGCAGCATGAAAAACTCAAGCTATAGCACGGGTTTTCTCAAGCTACAACATGAGTTTTTTCAAGCTGTAGCGTGGGTTGCTTCTCTTTAATTTATCTTCATTTTTCAAGGCTATAACTTTTTCGTCTGAACTCCGATTTACGCAAACTTGGTGTCTACGGAAAGCCCCCGAAGTCTAGAATGTGCCCATACCAATGAGGGAGCTATGACAAGACATCACATAGACGAAAGGATCACATGTTTGCTGCGACTGCATGATGACTTTGCCGATTTTTCTTCGATTTCGCTCATTTCGGCTTAATGGTTGGTCTAATCATAAAATTGTGAAAATAGATCATTATGACAATTATTTATCTCATAAAACTACTAAAGTCTAAGTAAAACATGGGAATAAAATGAGTATTAAGATACTCATTATACCCTCAAACTTAAATCTTAGTTTCTGTCTCTACAAAGGAAAACACACATATATACAAACACTAAATGGATATGAGTAGAGAATGGTGCTAGCAACAAGCTTGTAGAATACCATGACAAAGTTCTATGGAAACAATATAGCTTTGCCATGAGATCCCAACATATTTAAAATCTTTAGAGCACAAGACATTCATGACATGGTGATCAAGGCAAACTTTGCCCTCAATTCTCAATGAATCCTTCATAAAGAAACTCTGAATATGCTAAATCTCCTCAAATATAGATGGAGGTTTTAATACACTTTTCAATCAAACTCGACCTATTCATTTGAAAGAGATTAACAAAACAACCCGAGAATGCACTTTATTCAATACTAAACTAAAAAAAAAGGATGTAGTGCTAAGGCGCCTAGAAAGTGTCCATGAAGTAGATCCATCGGGTGACTCCCCACCGCTGAGCAGGGCACCGGCATTGCTCCCTTCGAACTTCATCCCGAACAATAAACTAGAAAACCCAAACACCTATTTGTGAAACTGAATCATCCTCTGTCTCATGTAATGGACAATGAATTAAATGACTTCTAGCCAATTGACTTAGAGCATTAAGCTTTGAAAGACCCCTCCGACTGCGCCCGGGATTCCTACTGGAACATCTTATTTATTTTCTCATTTTCTTTATTTTTCACTTTTTTTGTTTTGTTTTGTTTTTGTTTTTGCAATCGTTGCCTTATTGACATTCTTGTCGAGGTGTCCCAACACTTTGGGTTAAGCCTCTCAAGGTAAGTTTAGTTTGAGAATAAAGAGGTCGAAATCTAGGTGTACAAACAAGATATAGTGTGTGTGTGTGTGCACAAGTTCCATTAAGAAGCGGTTTCTTGAAAAAACAAGGGGCTCTACATACCAAGGCTCTCACAACCATTAGACACACATAAGCTTAGATCACATAAATGTGATGGTATCCCAAGTTTTGGAAAAATAAAACAAACTTTTGAAGCTCAATGTCAAAGAATTCTCCAAACAGTTATTAAGCACAAAACCAACTCATATAAGACACAAGACAACCAAAAGAAACAAAGAAAAAGCACATACAAATACGGGCTCAACAAACTAACCAAACTAAACAAAACACAAACACAAACACAAACATACATAACACAAGATACTAAGGAAATCCAAAGTTGATTCTACCACAATTTGTCCCCCCAAACTTGAACAAAACATTTCCCTCAATGAAATACTGAATGAAAAACAAGGATCGAAAAGGGACTCTCTTGAGAATGATCAAGTTAGATCATCTCCACCTACATGGTTGTGGTCTTGTGGCTATAGTGCGGCTTGCTCCCTTGGTGTCATGCTGACTAGTCCTCTTGTATCATAATGGTTTTGAGGCATTTTCAACACTTGAGAGCCACTTTGGCATTTTCACAAACCCTTGGTGAGGGCCTTAAAATCTCCTTCTTGTTGAAGCCACCAAAATCAACTAACCAACAAACCAAGTAAACAAAAAATTCTTCAAGTCTTCAACATGGTGGAAGCTATGGTTTTGGGTTGGAGATGGAGATGTGGTCTCTTCCTCTTTAATCTTCAATCATCCAATTTCTCTTGCCTTAGAACCAACTTTAACTAAAAACAAACTCCAAGGTAACAAAAAAAAATAGATAATGGAAAAGGAAATTTATTAAACTTGGGTTGCCTCCCAAAAAACCATTTCGTTTTTTTTAGTCCAAATTATTCTACCAACTACTTTAACACTTCGAGGATTTTGCCTCCATCCTTCTCTAGGAAGAAGTAATAGTACCCCTTTGGTAGCTTGAGCACATCCTCTTGAAATGATTTGATCACTATGTCCACAATGGAGGTTCCCTCAATCTCATGCCATGAAACTATGGGTTCTTCCACCTCCAAAATGTATGATATGTCTTCACTTAGCAACTCCTCTTGCACAAATGTCCAAGGAGTCATCTCCAGAATTGTCTCAACTTCTTCATTTTTCTCTTCCAGTTCCAAAGAAGTTGATTCCTCTTCATTCTTCATTTGCTCAATTAACTCTTCATCAACCTCTTCAACTTCCTCTTTTTCATTTACCTCTTCAATTTCTCCCCTGCTTCTCAAGGTGACATCCTCATGAACTTCTAAATCTTTTTCTTGTGGATTCTCTTCAATGGTGCTAAGCAAATTTCCTTGTAAGAGTGACTTGTTAACCTTTTACTCAACATCATCCATGAGTTTGGCATGAGCATTAACCATTTTTGTTATACTTAGATTTTCTCCTTACGGAAGTTGGGGTGGCTGAGCTTGTGCAAATGGATTCTCCACTTGACAATGTATACTCATATGAGGCACATTACAATACATTCACAAGAGAGGGTATACTTGAACATTATTGGCCTCAAACTCAGCATTATGAAATTGTGCACTCTGAAGTTGTTTCATGAGAAAATTCAATTGAGCGAACAACTTGGCTAGAGTAGTTGAATTAGTGAAAGCATCCATAATGAGTTAAGCTCCTACAAAACAAAAATACAATTCCAAAGTAAAATAAAAAATGAAAATAAAACAAGACTAACTATATCCAAAGTAAAGAAGGATTACTTTGTATCAATATTAGTAAAAGCATCAATCCCCGGCAACGGAGCCAAAAACTTGATAGGCTCGAAATGTGCTATATAAAATGTATGTGCCTATATATGAAAGCGCACAAGTCGTATCAAGTAGTAAAGTGATAAGTGAATATCGTCCCACGAGAATTGGGTTACTAATTACTGAAATTAGAATAGTCCTAACTTTATTTGGATTGACACAAAAGATTAGTTGAAATAGAAAACAACCAAACTAAAAAATCCTAAACTAAAGTCAATAACATGCAAAGTGAAAATATAATTACAAGAAAACCTAAGGTTTTTATTTCATCTAACAAATTCCTATGATGAGGCTCTACTTATTCCCAATGAAGTTTAAATCATACATTAATGACAAATTTCACCTAAGCACGTGCTATTCTTTCTCAAGTAATAACAATCTACCATTGAAAAAGGTTATATTGTATCTTTACCTCAAACCATCATAACTAAGGATACATTAAGTAATGGAAATGCAACAAGACACGTGTAACCCACAAATATCTCTATTATATAGTGAAACACGACACTCTATTCATGGTCTAACATAATTATTGTTTCTCAACTTCAAATTAAGTCACAAATCATGTTAATGGTGATCAATCATTAACAAGCATGAGAAATTGAATGGAACATTCAATATATATAAGAAAATCCAAACATCAAAGATTACAATTCAAAGCTAAACACCATAGTTCATTGTTTAAACTACATCAAAGCCCTAGAAAATGAGATTAGCTCATGGAGAGGGAAAATACAACCATAAGGATGAGGGAAAACATAAAAGAGAGAATAAATAAACTCATTGGAAGCCCAATCTCCTCCCTACAATTTTCCTTACGAATCTACCTTCTTCCCAAAGAGAGTTACGCCCTAGATGTTTCCATCGAAGGGACTTTTTTCCAAAGCCTTAATCTCGTCCTTACTTTATAAGCTAAGTCAAGAAGTAGAGGGCGGAAAATGGGCTTTAACAATTTGGGGGCCTCGACATCCACGCCATAATGGTAAATATGCACTCAGTCAAGTGGCAAACTAAGAAGCTACTAGTCCTTTGTGAGCATACCACGCTGCATTTTGAAAAACTCACCCTACAACTTGAAAAACTCATGCTACAGCGTGGGTTTTCTCAAGCTATAGTGTGAGTTTTTTCAAGTTGTAGCATGGGTTACTCCTATGTAATTTCTCTTCATTTTTTGAGGTCATAACTTTCTCGTCCAAATTCATATTCGCTTCAAACTCGTGTCTACGAAAGCTTCCTGAGTCTAGAATGTGCCCATTTCAATGAGGGAACCATGGAAGGACATCACACAGATGAAAGGATCACATGTTTGTTGCGGCTGCATGATGACTTTATTGATTTTTCTTCGATTTTGCTCATTTTTGTTTAATGGTTAGCCTAATCACAAAATTAAGAAAATAGAGCATTATGACACTTATTTATCACATAAAACTACTAAAATCTAAGTAAAACATAGGGATAAAATGAGTATTTAAGATACTCATCAACTACTTTAAAACGTTTCCAAACAAAACATAAGTTTCCTTAAATTTTCATGAAATATACCTCTATTTCTTTAACAATAAAATTTGGCAACGATTCTTAAAAAGATCGTAATGTAATTTTCTTCCATATTCCCAAAGCGGTTACACCACATCAAAGTAATGTGGAAAGAAACCTTGACATTTTATTGAAGACCAAGAGATCATTCATACCAATGTTGTGACGCCTAAACTCCGTGGGGTCCGCTGACTCACCACAACTCCGCTGAACACTTCATGAATGCTCTGGTGATCTCGACATTTCATTTAAAATTCCAGCCCCTTTGTACGAGGAAAGCCTACCTAAATACAACACCCAGATAAAACCCGTCTCTAAACAATCCAGAATATAACAAGCCATGATTAAAACGGCCACTCGCTCATAAACCAATACTCATCACAATATATATCCACAAGGAGTTCAAATTCTATTTATACAACACATATATTAAAACTAGAGAATCTCTAATACATGTCATACATCATAGCCTAAAGCCACAATCCTGGGCCTTCTTCTAAAGCCTACTCTAGGATGAGCCGTCTCTCGCACGCCCCAAGATCTCAGAAATATCCTCAATCAGGCGTAGCTAATGCTCCAAGAAGGAACCACCCAAGGGCTACTCTCCACCTATGCATATGCAATGTCTAAAATAAACACACATTCAAGAAATGCATGATCCCACTTGAATGTCTAACTGATCATCTCGTACCCGAGTCCTCACCGAGTCCTCATCGACTCCCTCACACTCGCCTGCTTCCCGCTGTGGCGACCATTATATTTATTCGTTTCACACAACCCTCACGCGACATATATATCAATCAAGCCGCCTCCGACGATTGATATTATTTATGAACTACCATCCGATGTAGATATCAATCAATGCCTCCATCATCGATATTTTTAAGATGTGGACTACCGATCATTTTTAGTTTGCATAACCCTTCGAAACCATTTTCTGACCATCTCACGCACTCACTCCTACCGTCCTGTGGTGTCCTGAAGCATATGAATGCATGACAATTCCACATGTTTATAACACATGCAAATATATAAACATGTATATATTCACATAAAATTAAATCACATAACCATGTTATGTAATTTCTCATTTCATCACATCAAAATTAGCTCACGCGACTAATGATCAAACACTCTAGCAATTCTACTTGAATCTACTCGACCAACACATTAATTCACAAAATTTATTTTCAGGAACACTATTCTGTGAATAGAAACCCTACATTATTCCTAGAAATCACTAATCGTTTGCTCACTTTGTAAACCCACTTCTATGGCCATTTCCAGCCTCATTCCAAAGACATGATTTATTTCACAACAGCACAATTAATCAACCTAACACTCGTGGCTCAAAGATGGATAAAGATAAATGGGTTTCATAAAATTTCCACTAATTTTGGCCCCAAGTTTTCAGATCCGATCAAACTACTTATCCAAGGCCTCAACCAACCGAAACATTGAAAAACACTCCTAAATAAAGTAAAATCCAAGTAGGAGAAACTCTCATCTCTACAGTTTGTCTAAACTCCTAAATCCTATACCCACGCTGGCTCCTCTCCTCACAGAAAGGGGCCTTCCTTCTTGTCCCGAAGACGCCATCCGCCGATCACGCTGATATTTTAAAGAGAAGTCTAACCTTCTCACTCTAAACACCATTTCTGCAACTCACTGTAAGTTTTTCCTCCTTCAATTCACGTTTTTTTTTGCCTTTTTGAATTGTGGGAGACAAACACTATTGAGTGTTTTGTCTTTTTCCCACTTAATCTTTTCCAAACGACTACATTTTC
This sequence comes from Tetrastigma voinierianum, assembly GCA_016808115.1. Taxonomy (NCBI): domain Eukaryota; kingdom Viridiplantae; phylum Streptophyta; class Magnoliopsida; order Vitales; family Vitaceae; genus Tetrastigma; species Tetrastigma voinierianum. The sequence continues at coordinate 12,927 of JAEQBH010008018.1, read as the reverse complement.
ACATTCTTTTCTCCGCTGACATTCTAGCACTATCTCGACCGCCCATTTTCAATAATTTCCTCTACCATGCCACTTGATGCACATGAGTACGTGTTATATGTAACTTTCACGATCGAACGCTTTACTAAGAATTTAAACACGACGTTTCGAAAAATGCGCCAACTCCGACTGTCTCTCGAATTCTATGAAATTTACGCAGAATTGGGATTAATGTAGACGATTCAGTAACCTGTAATCCGCTTTGGGTCATCCGAGGATCTAGAGAATAAATTTGATTTTAACCGAAATTAAAATCTTGTAATCGAAATTACACTTTGCCATTTTTCCATAAATCGAATTCCTCTTGCCCTTACATTCTCCCCTCCTTAAAAGGAATTTCGTCCCGAAATTCAGACAATCACATCACTCACGTATATGCAACGTGCACTCTACCAGCGTGATGTAAACAATATTTAAATCTTAAACGACTAAAACCATCGACCTTCATCCCTAAACAAGAAGGGATCGTGGCCCGTGATTACGCCCTCTCGCTCCCACGCCGACTCCTCCACGATAGTACCGCCATAGCACCTCACTAGCCTCTCACTCTGCCTTACGCCTCAAAACCTGATCACTCGCTATCCAAATGCACACCGGTCCCTCCTCAAAGGTCCCATCGTCAACTCTATCTATCCCCAATCCAATTACATGAGCCGGATCTCGAGTATACTTCCGCAGCATGGAGACGGAAATACCCGCGGGACACCTAACATGCTGGGTGGTAAAGCCAACCGGTACGCTATAACCCCTACCCTCTCGAGTATCTCGAAAGGCCCAATAAACCCTACGATACTTCCCGTCAGACCCGACCACTCCTCTCAGCATCACCTTCAAGAAAACGTGATCCCCAACTCGAACTCTAAGGGTCAACGTCAGACATTCGCATAGCTCTTCTCCGTCGGGCCTAGCCGTGAGAAGATGTCGTCAGACCGCTCCACCTTCTCGCAGGTGTCTGACCAAACCAGACCCGTGATGGAGCCTCTCTTCCACCTCGGTCCAATCTCATAACGGCAGACTCCATACGTGGCCTCCCATACAATGCCTCATATGGTGCCATTTGTATACTGGCCGATAACTATCGTTGTAGGGAATGCCCTATCCTTAGTGACTCAGACGTGAGGCTCGCAGCCACGCCCTTTAACACCTGTATATAATCAACAAAACTTGTAACCCTACACAACCCTTACTTTGTGTGTAAACGCTGACCTTCCCAAGGTCACAATCGCTAACAATCCAATGGATCGTCAACCTAGTCCATGTCATGTATGACATTCATATACTGAGTCCTTGCCGGCTCAACAACACCCAATGCAATTTCCAAAGGTATCCAAATCTCGAGTCACTTAATTCTATCACTCAACTCTAAGTCTACGTGATAACCCGACCGTGTGTTTTATCTCGATTAACATAACTCTTCTGGGCTACACTTTGAGCCTCTTACATTCACTTAGGAAATTCTGGGTATCTCCCCTGCCTACACCCTAACTCCTGGATTCTCACCTTAGGGATTAACGCCCCTTTTGCTTTGCCTAACACACTCTAATTACTCTTCATTTACTGAATCGAACTATGAGTCTTCATTGGACGTAGTCCTAAAGACAACCTCAACCCACACTCACCAAGAGTGGTGAATGTTCGTACCGTGCACCCACACCAGACTCGACGCGATGTTACCGTGCACACGAATGCGATAATGTCATACTGTGACACCCAATCCCGAGGTCCACCATGAGCACCCCAAGACCCTTTTACTCATAATCCCGACCTATCGATCAACTCTCACCCTACATCCTAGTGGAAGAACATCTATACCTGATTCCCTCTGGGGCCTTAACCTCTAAGCCCAACTAAGGTCGTGCTCCGTGTGACAACCCTACCAAGGTCTCAATTATCGACAACGCGATGGTCGCCAACCTCATCCACGTCAAGCCCCGACATCAACAACCAACATGTCTACCACCCTAAGGTCCACTATGCTCACAAGAACTCCGATCCGTCCCGACTCTCACCCACACTGGCTCCTCCGTCTACCTGCGGATGTCGGGCGCTCAGATAGCACCCCGAAACTAAAACTGGTTCCTCTGACCCGTACTAGGGTGTGGAAGAATGAACCGTATACTCTCATGTTCTAAAGCTAATTGGGACTGCGCTGTCCCAAAGTCCTAGGATCCCTGTCTCTGGGGGCAATCCCATCTCACTTGCCCAATCCCAGCCTCTACCCCGAACCTCATGTGAAGTGAAGACTTCGCCTCTTCCCTAACTGTGCAGGCCGATCCTCCCTCTTGCTACCAACACCCGCATCCCGAGTGCTCCGGGCATCCTCGATCTCTCTCTCTATGGTCAGGGTCGTCCCAACCATGGAGTCCCTATCCCGTAGGCGAAGTCCTACGATCCTGCCCCGAATGGACAACTTCAGCCCATTCGAATCTCCTATAATACCCAACCAATCCCAAGAAACTACGATCTCGAAGATCGACATTCGGGTCTCTCCCACCTCATCACCGCCGACCTTCTCCGGGTCGACCGACACTCCCGATACCGACACCACGGTCCTGCGTAACCACCCCGCAGGCCGTAACTCGCACTTACTGAACTTCGCATACAGCTGATGGTCTCTCAACAACTGTAGAACGATCCTCAAGTGATACTCATGCTCCCACTCGTGGATCGGAGCATCAAAATGTCATCCACGAAGACTACGATAAATCGACGGATAAGGTTGGAACACCTCATGCCGAGGTCCATGAACGCGCATTACCAATCCAAAGGGCATCACTGTAAACTCAAAGTGCCCATAACGCGTCTCTAAACGCTGCCTTTTGCGGATATAGTTCCTTAACCTCTGATGGTAACCAAAGTAAGGTCATTCTATAGACTCGAGCTCCTCTCAACTCATCAAATAAATCACAATCCGCAATGGGTACCGATTGATCGTGAACCCCGCTCAACTCCGTCAGAATAATGCACAATCGAAGGGTCTTCGCTTCTTCTTCTTCGCAAATAGAACCGGGCGCCCATGGTGAAGTGCTCTGTTCGATAAACCCTTGTCCAATAGCTCATGTAGTCGGACTCGAGCTCCTCGCAACTCAACCGCGCCATCCTACGTGGAGTCATAGAGACGGGTGAAGTACCAGGTGTAACCCCGATACCAATCTAATTCTCCGTGGAGGCAGGTCCGTGAAGCCTATCCGGAAAACATCCATACTCGCAGACTACTCGAGGTATATCTAAGTCCGGTCTTACCTCATCCTATAGGGTAAGGCTCGCTAGCCAACCCGCTAACTGTCCCTGACACCTGGACTCATATACTGTCTGGGGCAAAATATCATGCTTGTCTCCCTGAATTACTACACGAGTACCGGCCTGCGTAAAGGCGGTAACCCTCCTACACTCACAATCGATAACGACCCCGTAGTTTCGCCACCAATCCAATCCCAGGATGACATCGAACTCGGACGTCCACGATCCTCTCGTGTCCATCAGGAGTAGAGTCCCCGAGATCTCCAACTCAACCTCGACATATCATCCCTATTCTCACCTTAATCCCTGGGAGAACTCACATACTAAGGCTCCTAAGGTCTCTAGAGGTCCTGCTCCATTTCCACCATATTTCGCCTCACCCTCTACTGAACACAAATTAGTCTAATCCTCGGGTAGTTGTCGGTGTACTCTATAACTCTAACGCCTTCTCATCTCACAGATGAACCAATGGTCCGTCACCACCTGGTCTCCTCCCCGTGAATGCTCCAGGATGATGTGCCCCAAACCTCCGGGAGGTTACTAGGACTCCCCGACCACCCGCTATGCTGGCCAGGCGATACCGCCACCGCACACTACAAATTCTACAAAGGCCCGGCCGATCAATATCAGCCCGACCAAGACTCCCGTGGACGCCCCCACGTCCCTCATCCTCGACTAGCCATTGGCGTATTTCCAATGTCAACAAGAATCATTTAATTTTATTTCGCCTAACTAGCAATGGCCATGCCAATTATTAATGTATTTCCACAACCATGAATCGACCTGCTCATTTCCCTAAGTGGCGCTAAATTCCAACCACCACCATTTATTTCAATAAAAATTCTAAGCTTTCTTATTCATTTCATTATCCAAATTCCTAAGGTCATAGTTCCTAACCTTAGCATTCACCCTTTTTCCTATACACATTACACCATGCATATAATTTTCTACGCAACAATCGCGCAATCACAATTCCCATATACATGATACCGTGTATATGTCCTTCCACGCAATTTGAAACATAAAATCACGCGATCAAAACATGCAACATAAATTACGTATCTCAAATGGTGTAAATGCAGCCCCGAGACACTATTCATACACAGAATCAGTGTATATTTCAAGTCCCTGCATTCACAAGCAATGCAAGACCATTTATCCAATATATTAAATCATATTTATCAAAAAAATATTTATTTTTTTTTTGAAAATTTCTTTTTTTTTTTTTTTCAAAATCTTGTCCCATTTTGTTTGATTTTTATTTTGTTTTTTTTTTCAAAAAAAAATTCGAAATTTACTGTTCACAGTTGACCGTTCGATGTACTGTTCATTGTTACTGTTGGTCACAATACACTTCAAATCTTGCAATACAATTTCCCTGCAGCCAAGCCCCTGTATTGCAATACAAGCCCCAGCTGAGCCTAAGCCGCTTTCATGTCACAATACAATGGTGTATTGTACAAAATTTCCAAATTCTGTAATTCTCTTTGCTCGCAATACAATAATTGTATTGCAACACAATTTTCACCATCACAAGACTCTTGCAATACACCTTCATAATTTGAGGTTATAATATTAATTCTTCCACCTATTGCACACTCTGCAATACAATTCCAATACTTAGCCTTAATTTTGCAATACACCTCATATTGCAATACACCTTTTCCGTACCTAACTACACCAAAGCTTCGTAATACAATTCCTTGCCTACAAGACTAAGTTATAATACAATTTCTACTTCACTCAAAACCTTTCTTCATTACAAAACTAAGCTAACCTGTTACGCTCGCACAATACAATTTGTATCAGGACACTTCATGCAACTCCAGCCTTCCTCTTTGCAATACAAACCTGTTGTTGCAATACAAAAAAATTTCATTAATACAATCAAGTAAAGAGCTCAAACTGGGCTTCTAATGTCCAAAAATTTTTTTTTTTTCCAAGACACCCCAAATAAATTTATAAAATTTATTTTCTTCTATTTTTCTTTAACTTTACACATCAGAAAAATTTTTAGAAAAAATATTTCTTCTCATCATATAATTTTTTTTTCACATTTTCTAGCCACTTGAAAACACTAAAAATTATATACCTATTTTTTTCATTTTCCTGTATCACTCAAATAATTTTATAAAAATTTATTTTTATTTATTTTTCTTCGCTTACACCTTGTAAAACCTTAGAAAATTATTTTCATCTCATTTTTTTCATTTTATTCTCGGGACCATTGTCCAAAATTTCTCTCCTCATTTTTTTTTTTTTTCGCCATTTCCTCCAAGAGCCTCTCGCTACTTCCCACATGCGCAGCTTGAACACTCCACCCATACAACTCAAAAATTTTATGAGTTCAACTTTAACTTTTTCTTTGTGCAAAACCGGAATAAAATTCCACTCTCACAAACCCAACCTATTCCCTTTGCTTAAACTTAGAGCTACCGTCTGCACTTTCCGGACCAATTAGCTTAAAAAATTTTCTCGACCTTGTTCTCACATTAAACCCTAGTGTTCGACATCTTTCCTATGCTATTTACCAAGCATACAATTCATACACACAACACACAACCATCCATGTTATAAACATCATTCACACATAATCACATGATCGCACAATCACACATAAAACACATGCATGCAGTGTTCTAATCCTGTCCCATGATTTCCTAGGTAATCGCATACCTAAACCTACATCGAGCCACACCAAGTGGCGATGTTCTTATCTCTTAAAGACTATGGCCTTAGCCCAAGTTTCCTTCACTTATGGATACCCAAACCCGAGCTCCCTAGGTAATCGTTTACCTAAGCTATGATACCAAGCTATGACGCCCCAAACCCGAGGGTCCGTTGACTACCCGTCAACCCGCGGAACACTGTGAATGCTCGTGACCCGACATTCACGAAAACCCAAGCGTAGTCCCTTTGTACGGGGAGCTCTACCCAAATACAACACCTGTATAAAACATGTCCCAAACAATCCAATATAATTACTATGATTAAACGGCCACTTGGCCTCATAAACCAATATTCATCACAATATTTACAGATCCCAACTATATCCAATAGTTTCAAGAGTTCAAATTCTGTTTATACAACACATATATTAAAAATTTTAGAGAATTCTAATACATGTCATACATCATAGCCCAAAGCCACAATCCCTTTCTTCTCTAAAGCCTCCGCCTCTAGGATGAGTCAAGCCCCCGCACGCCCCCGCATTCGTAAAATAATGATCCTCAATGCAGCGCACGCTTCGCAGAAATGCGACCACCCTAAGTGGGCTACTCTTTACCTAAGTGCATATGCAATGCTCCAAAATAAACAAACATTCAAGCAAATGCATGATCCTACTTGAATGTCTAACTGATCATCTCTTACCCGAGTCCTCACCGACTCCCTCACACTCGCTGCCTCGTATGAGAATTATTATATTTATTTGTTTGTGGATAACCCTCCGATGTATATATATATCAATTGGGCCGTCTCCGACGATTGATATTATTTATGGACTACCATCCGATGTATATCAATTAGGTCGTCTTCGACGATTGATATTTTTAGTATGGACTACCCTCCGATCATTTTTAGTTTTAGACAATCCTCCGAAACCATTTTCTAGACTTCATCTCACGTGACTCGCTTCCTACCGTCCTGTGTGTCCCAAAGGTATACGTTAACGTATGATGTCAATTCCACATAGCCTATAACACATGCAACATATAAACATGCATATATTCACATAAAATTAAATCACACAACCATGTTATGTAATTTCATTTCATCACATCAAACTTACCACGCGAAGCACGATCAAACACGAGCAATTTACTTGAATTACTCGACCAAAACACATTAATTCACAAAATTTATTTTTGAACACTATTCTCTGAATAGTGAAACCCCGACATTATTCCGAAAAATCACCAATTGTTGGTTCACTCTGTGAACCCGAATTTCATGGCCATTTCTAGCCTCATTCCAATCAAGACATGATTTATTTCACAAATTACACAATTAATCAACCCAACAGCCCGTGCCCAGTGATGGACGGCAGCACAACGGGGGTCCCAAGTTTTAGGACCGATCAAACGACTATCTGGGCCCCTAAACCAACCGAACATTGAAAACACTTAAATAAAGTGTAAACCCAAGTAGGAGAAATTCTACCTCAAGCGAGTTTGTCTAAACTCCTTAAATCCGGTGATCTACACGGCTTCTCTCCAGAGCAACTTCCTTCTTGTCCCGAAGACTGCCGATGGTCGGATCGCGCGATATTTTAAAGAGAAGTCTAACCTTCTCACTCTAAACGCCATTTCTGCAACTCACTGTAAGTTTTTCCTCCTTCAATTCACGTTTTTTTTGCCTTTTTGAATTGTGGAGACAAATACTACTGAAATATTTTTGTCTTTTTTCCCACTTGATCATTTTCCAAAACGACTATTTTGGTCATTTTTTCCCAATTTTGATATCTCTGTAAGACTATCTCTCAGCCCATTTTCATCATTTCTCTACTACGCCACTTACAAGACATGAATACGTGTTATATGTGACTTTCGTCGCATCGAAAATCGTTTTACTAAGACCCGAAACACGATGCCTCGAAAACGTGCCAACTCCGACTATCTCTAATTCAATGGAATTTTACGCTGCATCAGATTTCACTTGCATTTCCATTCCAATCCAGAATCCGCTTTGTCATCCGAGGTCTAGAGAATAAATTTCGATTTTTAACCGAAATTAAAATTTCAGACCGGTAATTACGATTTTACCCTTTTTCCGTAGAATCAATTTCTGCCTACGAACAAAATGTATACAAAGCACAGAAGGTAGTTTTTCCTTTGGCATCACTGATCGGTAAATCTTCATTCACTAATCATCACAAAAATAAATCATATATATAAAAATTAGCACTTGAGAATACTTCTCTCTCTCATCATCCGTTTTATAGATAAGTAGGTACTTTCATTCTTGTCCATTTCAATTTATGACGATTGAAATTTTCCGTTCTTTCCTATAAGAAACTTAAATTTTTAGTGAATGTTTAAAATTTCTCAAAATAAATCAAAATGTTTCCTTTTAAAGAGAGAATATAAAATGATAGAACTAAATCACTTAAAAACTTACATTAAACTGTAATCTAATTTATAAGTTGAAATTTTCCTTTTCCTGAGAAACTTCGAATTTTTATGAAGGAATGTTTTAAAATGGAGAATAGAAAATTATGAACTTAATCACTTAAAAACTCGATGTTAAAACCATAATTTAACTGTTGAAGCCCTATTAAATCCTAAAACGGTTGATGACATTGATGAAATTCAATAGAATGGATGAAAAGAAAGGCAGTTTTGGAATTGAATGTGCATGAAAACGCATTTCAATAAAGAGTAGTTTTAGCAATGTTTTAAAACCTGGACGGTGGTCGAACCTGGTGTTATCGTTCACTTGCCTGACGTCGGAACCAAGAACTGATGATTTAATAATATATTATTTATATTTAAAATATATAACCAATAATATTTAATTGTTGTAAGTCAAAAGAATGAGAGAAATAAGGAAGAGACAAGAGAGAATTCAGAGGAAATTTGATGATTTACTATATGATTAGCCTATTTATAAGATAAGGAGTAATACCAAAAGCCTTACATAAATGATAAGCATTATATAGAGCGCCAAAACCTTTACATAAACGAATGACATCAGAATCAAACAGGTTGTTATGGTCATTCAAAATCCAATATTTATACAATATTTATAACACTTCTCGAATGACCATCACAAGATTATTAGCACTACTTCATTAAACCTGCCAAGAAAAACCCAATGGGATAAAACTCCGGACGGTTAAAAGAGCACAAGATATCATATCTTTAACAACGCTCCCTGATAAATCGATACGATACTTCATTCTCGAGATTCTTCATCAAGACACCAACTGACAAAGACAAGTTTCTGAACGTCATAAAGAGGCTGCTTTTAAAATAACCGCTAGATTATTTACCGACCTTATCTGTTGCACATTGATCTCACCACTACTTTGAAGTTCATGAGTATAGAAGAATTTTGGTGAAATATGCTTAGTTCGATCACCTTTAATATATCCTTTGATTCTGCGCAATACATGCAAAAGATTATCTTCATATAATAATCGTTGGTTCATTCTAATAGAAGATAATCCACATGATTCTCTCGATGTGTCAGGACACTGGACCCCGCCCAAACACATTCTCATTAGCTTCATGCATGGCAAGTATTTCGAATGATCGAGGAGGTGGCCACCATAGTTTGTTTTATCGATCTCCGTGATATAGCAAAGATTTCCACAAGTAAATATATATCCCGTCTCGTGGGATCGAAAGCCAGGAGGGGTCCTAAAGATAGCCCAGATCCGCATAACCAAACAATCGCGGGTTCCAATGTCTTAGACAGTCAATCCCATGTCACACGTGCCCACTTTATATATCTTAATACATGTTTAATTCCATTCCGCCTTTTAGTTGAGCCGAATCAGATCTTGCTAGTAAATTAACCTAAAAGCAAATGTCCGGGGTCGAGTATAATTGCGAAGATACATTAGTGCCCCAATTGCACTAAGATATGGTACTTCAGACCAAGTAATTCTTCATTTTCTTTAGCTCTAATCTGATCTTTAGTCACTAAGTGACCTTAACAACCAGGGAACTAAGGATGTGATTTATCCATATAAAAGCGCTTCAGACTTTTTCAGATATGTTGATTGATGGATTAATACACCATTTGAACAATACTCGATATGCAGGCCGAGACAATATTTTATTTTCCCAAGATCTTTCATTTCAAATTCCTTCTTTAAGTAGTCAACTGTTTTGATGAGCTCTTCAGGAGTCCCAATTAAATTCAAATCATCCACATATACCGCAATAATTGCAAATTCAGTTGCTACTTTCTTGATAAAAACGCATGGACAAATTGAATTATTCACATATCCTTCTTTGAGTAAATAATGGCTTAAACGATTATACCACATTCGACCAGACTGTTTCAATCCATATAAAGATCTTTGCAACTTGATTGAATACATGCTCCGTGGTTTTGAATTCATTACTTCAGTAATTTGAATCCTTCAGTGATTTTCATATACATTAGTACTCAGAGATCCATATAACAGTCAGACTACATCCATCAGCCGCATATCAAGTCCTTCAGAGATCAAAGTGAATATATTAAATAGCGAAATGTAGTTGCATCCATTACGGGAATATGTTCCTCATAATCAATTCCGTGTCTGCGGAGAAACTCACTACAAGGCGTGCTTTATATCGCACTATTTTATTTTTCCTTACTTCGCCGAACAAAGACCCATCTATATCCAATAGGTTTTATGTCTTTAGGTGCTCAATCCATCGTCCAAATACCTCTCGCTTACTGTGGACTTTAACTCGTTTGAATTGCTTCTTCCATTTTAACCAATCATTTCGACGCCGATATTCATCTATATTTTGTGGCTCTTGATCTTCATCATTATTTATGATGTCTCAGTTTCACTTGGAAAGAAAAGCATCATCTATAAGGGTATTTCGATTCCGCATTTTACTCCTTATGTATATAATTGATGTGAGAGATTTCTTCATTGTTATGTACCCCAGACAAACTCAAGAGATAACTGATCAATTGATGTTTTCGCAGGGGCTATTAGTTCATTATTTATATTTGTCAACTTTTTTCATTTGTATGCTCTTCAGAGCGTCCTCTTCGCAGCATAAATTTAACACTTTTCTTTTCTAGAATTGTGTTTTTTGAGCTAAGAGGTCGCCTTAATGCTTTTAATTGTGGCTTAGGCTCATTAGCCATGCTATATTTCTCAATTTTTCCATTGAATTTCAATTGTACGGGATATTTGCAGCCGGTATATGTGATTTTGTAACCTTTGCTGAATCAATAAATGCATCAGGCAATTTATTTGCAAGATTTTGTAAATGAATTATCTTTTGAACTCAGTTCAGACATTGCTTTATGGGAGGGTCAAATGAGATAAAGATGATTCATTCCATGTAATTTTTCGCCATTCTTCGAATTGGCTTTCCTCCCTAATGGCGGGAAAACATTTTCATTAAAATAACAATCGCAAATCGAGCAAAGAAAAACCTCACCGTGAGAGGCCCAACATAGGTGATAATAGATGAGGATTGAAAACCAAATATAAATACCAAGCATGGGCACAGACTTTAGCTTAGCCGATGTGTGGGAGCAATAGGGAACATAAACAAAGACAACCAAAACACGTAGATGTGAAATATTAGGGTCGGGTAACCTAAACAAGTTGAATGGTGATGCAATCCCATTTGTCAGGAGGTCGAGGCGCACTAACTTCGCCGCATGAATAATAGCATGCCCCCATGCCGCTAAAGGCAATTTGGTTTTCAAAAGTAAAGGTCTAAGCAATTAATCGTAGACGTTTAATAAAGGATTCAAACAACCATTCTCGAGTATGAACATGAGCAATCAAGTATTGAACATCTATTCCAATTGACATGCAATAATTAAGGAAGGCTTGAGATGAGAATTATCAAGATTATCATGACAAATTGTCTTTGATAGGTGATCAGAAATTGGGCCCTTAGTCGAATTATTTGAGCTTAGTAATCTAGCAAACGCGACATTCCCGGGTAAAGAAGGCATACATGAGACCATCGAAAGTGGACGATCAATTAAGACCATAAAATAGCGAAGGGTCCACCGGGGTGGGTGAATAGCCCACAAATATCCCCTTGAATACGTTTCTAGAAAAGGTGAGTCGCATTAATAACTTTAGTAAAAGATGGTCTAACAATCAATTTGCTCTTAAGAACAAGCAAAGACAATTAAAATCATGAGATGTTAAAATTATTCGCTTGTTAATGGATGCCATTAGAATTTGTAACTATACGTATCATGGAGAATCCCTGATGTCCAAGCCGCTCATGCCATAATATAAATGCTTTTGCAGTCATTGAACTTCGGTTTATTATAAGATGGGATTCACAGGGCCTTATAGCTGCTTGATATAACCCACATGTGATAAAGAAGCTTACTTCTGTTCCAAGATTTGCTTTTGCCTGTAACAATAGAAGTAATGAGTAAATACTCATTTCCATCACGATGCATAGTTTCAATGTGATATCCATTTCTCGCGACACTCTTGAACTAAGTAAATTTCTATTAGATTTATTAGAATAAAGGGCATTATTAATTTGGAACTTCGTACCATTAGCAAGACGATTGTAGCTCTTCCGAGCCTTTCTTTTAATTAGGTCAACAGACCCGAGATAGCTCGACATTGGATGAAATTAATGCAGCTTGAAAAAATATTTCTTATTCCGTGAGGATTGTGTGGTCAGGGTACGTCATCAAGACATCTATCTCCAAAGAGATGATATATAATTGATCAAGTTGGAAGAGAAATCCATATATCTTCAAAGAAAACAAACGTATATAAAATCAAAGTTCGTGATTAGATAAATAACATAAGAAAAGTAATATAATAGTCTGATCATTAATCAGCAAACATTGCCACCAATCAAATGGTCTAGATTTTCACTTGATCCTCAAAGAAATCGTAAATAAAATTAGTTAAAGGCATCACACTCCTCATCATCAAAGAATTTTGCATTACTCCGGTTGTCATCTTCTTTCGGGAGA